>JAFLJL010002824.1:217042-234903 GCA_018398815.1 Conus ventricosus
TGACAGGTGTTTGTGGAAGGGATTAGTGTATGATTGATGTGTGACAGGGATTAGTGTTGTGATTGATAGTGTGACAGGGATTAGTGTTGTATGTTTGCGATTTGTTTTCTTCCACAGGGATTGATGACCATTTTTGTCATCATTTGATCAGAGTTCGTTTCCCATCGTGGCAGGGTTAAAGAGAACGAGCGCTCTCCCAGGGGTGGTGCCAGTCTACCAAAGGACCGTCGCAGCACACGGTCGAGTCATGCAAACCGGGGAGAAGGTATGATACTAGTTCCGGCGGTAAACCTTCAATGGGTTAAACAGTGTTTTCAAGGGAGGAGCTTTTGTTGTTGTTGTTGGCTTGGATAGTAAAAAAACAACTAAAGGCCGAGCGTATTCATCGTCACAAACGCAGCTACATCGTACAACGGTCAGAGCCAGTGTTAATAATTCAGTATGAATCACCAAATTGAAATAATCTCGGGTATGATTTGGTACCATGGCAGCTGAGTTAGAAAGGCATGTTTGGATCTAAGTCTCCGTTTTCAGTGCCTGAGAGAGTTTAGGTTATACTCATTTTATGTATGCATTTGTGTTAATTGCAAGAATTGAGACATTTTATCAATTTCAGTATGACTTGGATTTGAGACATTTGTGTAGTTCACCAAACAAACCTTAGCCTTTTGTCACGCATGCCGTTTAACATGATTATTTTTATGTATCCGACATGAACGTGGGGATCGACGGCGCTGAAAACGGCATCAGGGGAGACAATGCTCCAGGGACAGCTAAAGAGATACCGCTGCCATGAACAAACCGACAGCACAAGAAAACCCCATACGAGGATGCAAATGAAGCGGGTGTTCTCTATCGGCTGATGAAGGAGTTTTGCCTAGAATAAAATTTTAACATTTCAAAAATTTGCAAATTGGAGGGGAAAAAACCCTGTTAGGGGGAAGGGAGGCAGTGACGAGGGGGTGGGGCGGTGGAAGAGTTAAAAATATCTTCCAAGTGGATGAGATTTAATAAGATAAACAGCCAACATTGCTAGACTCCAACCGTTCTCATAACTGGGATTGAAAACACTAGACATAATCAGCGGAAGCTTGAAGGACTTCATCTTATCATGAAGAGGCTGAAAGTGATTTTTTTGTACCAGTATAGTCAAATAAAAAATGAGGGATATCGAGAGTCTGACCACATGCACAAGCAGGTGCCGGTTTTAAATACCTACATAACCAACCATTAACCCGCAGCCTATGTACAAGGTTACATATATAAAGAGAGAAAGAGAGAGATGATGATGATGATGATGATGATGATGATGGCAACATACAAATAGCAACAATTACAATACCCCAGCCCATACACAATTAAACAGAAATGCCACAAATAGAAACAATATACGCAAAAACGCACAAAATAAACACGTGCTCAGCACGCAAAGAACCGACGTGAGCGCTGTTCATTAATCTCATCCGGATCGCACATTCACAAAAAGGATATAAAGACCGTCAAAGATGGTGCTCACGTGTACAACGTGAAGCAAAAAAAAAAAAAAGTTTCGTTGATAAGTCCATCAGGCAGTCATTTCCCTCATCCCCTTTTAAAAAAAAATCAAAAAAAATTTAAAGAACCTTCCGCACCTATCCTGTCTAAATCAGGCAACAACTCCCCCTCTCCATCCATCCCAGCCCCATTCAAGTAGTTTTGAATAAAAGGCACGATCAGTTGCACAATAGTTAAGGAGAGAGAGAAAGAGAGAAAGAATGTTCGTGTGTGTATGCGCGCACGCGCGCGCGCACATCTGCCCGCGCGCCCGCGAGCCCGCGAACGCGCTCACGTGTGTGTAAACATAAGAAATTGGAACTGACAGAAATTTTCGTTAAACATCTCACTAATACATTCGTTAGTCTAATATCTAAATTATTTCTTTCTCTCGATAGGACTTTGATCAATAAAAACAATGTATATGTATCACTTTGGTGATCACCTGTCCCTGATATGTCAAAAACTCAAACGTTTGTGTATAAATATTGTAGAATGACTACATTCCAGTCTTCCCGTACGAGTCTACATCGGGGGGGGGGGGGGGGGGGGGGGGGGGGGGAGGGGGAGGCACGCGCACAGAAGTGTTGAAAAGAGAGAGAGAGAGAGAGAGAGAGAGAGAGAGAGGAGGGAGGGAGGGAGGGGGAGCCAGGAGGGAAACGAAAAAAGAGGGCGGGGAGGGACGAAAACGTTTGGACCATTTTTACACCCGGCACAGCGAAAGAGAACCGTTCACCTGAGAGAGGGGCTGTCCGAGTCTTTTCTTGAATTTCCGTCTGACTACATACCATCTCCCCCCCCCCCCCCCCCCCCCCCCTTCTCCCCTCCCCCTCCTCCAAAGCAACCGGCCAAAAGCGAAAGCAGTTCGTATGTGTACGAGTGCGCGCGCAATATAAACTTGCAAGAATAAAAAGCAGAGTCAATTTAGGGAGTGTATAAGAGTTTGCGAGCATGTCAAAAGAAAACAAAATTACTGATAATAATGATAATGTATAATACAATCCATAAGAGTTACAAATCTGCCTTCTATAGAAAGAGTTAATTTCTATGAGTGCATTCGCAATTCCTATGAGATTTAGTACTCATACCTTTACAAAGTCTCTAAATTTGCAGGTCCATTTTGTAATACTATTAGAGCTTATTAATTAATTAATTATCATACACAAGGAAACATTTCTTGTTTGTACATCATGGCACGTGCACATGTTTTGCCCGCTTATGTATACAGGAAAGTCATTTCACGAGGAAAAGAGAACGGTAACAATCTTAATGTGCATCTATAGGAATCATACACTTGAGAGGTGAGGAGAGAGAGAGAGAGAGAGAGAGAGAGAGAGAGAGAGATTCAGATTCAGATTCAGATGTTTTATTCTTAAAGGCCTTGGCCTCTCAGAAGGGGGATATACATGAAACATAACAAAGTCGCTTTACGAAACTAATAATAATGATTACAATCCACAAATGCTTCGCCGTTTCAAAGCTTTGAATAAAGATACTGCGAACTGCTTTACAGTGTTTTCATTTACAGATGACATTAACAAAATAAGCTTGAATAAGCAAGGTCTTGTATAAAATTTTTGGGGAAAAAACTTTTCTCTTATATCCTGTAACTCTGGACAAGTTAATGCGAAATGTACTTCATCTTCTCTTGACTGTCGACATAATGGACACAGCAGACCAGAAGTATTTACTTGTCTATAACGGCAGTGATGAACAAGAATATCAGAAACACCAACTCTAAATTTTGTCATCACAGACTTCAAGTGCCTGTCCATGGTCATTGACATATACGTTGGCAGAGAATGCACATCAATAAATGTTCTATAGAAACTAAACCTGTCACTATTCTGTATATGAAAATTCCAGTCTTGCCACCTACAGTCAATTAGTCTTTCTTTAAAGGTACGAAGAAAACTGTTCATAGCTCCGACACCTTAGTTAAGCCATACGTACCCGAAACCATGTTCATATAATTTCGCATTAACACGTGACACCCAGTTCATCTTACCCATATTATCTAGTTCTACTAACATTTTATAAGCTTTATAGGGTAATCTATGTTCAGCCATCTGAGTTAATTTGAGCCAGTACTTGATACATTTAACAGTAAAATGCAAAGATATGGGATATCTGTTAGTCTCTCCATACACAAGATCATTTGGGATTTGTGATGATACACCCAAGAACTTTTTTAAAGCAAATAAATGAACCTTTTCGCATTGTGCAGCGGCAGCATCAAGACCCCACAGTTCAGCCCCATATTGTAGTATAGGCAGGATTTGAGCATCAAACAATTTCAAAACCAAAGCAAGAGATTCATTATTCAGCTTGGACAACTTCTTCATAAAACATAGCAATGCATTTTTGGCTCTGCAAGCAATATCTTTACATGCGAAAGTGAAACTCAATCGCGTAGAGAAATACACTCCTAAATATTTATATACATTTACAACAGGCATATTTGCCCCATCATATGTCCATTTTTCCCGAGAGGAAAGGTAACCCCTTTTCTGAAAACGAATTACTTTTACTCAAATTTACTTTCAGCTGGAGTGAATTAGCTGCCCTTTGCAAACTGTTTAGTTGAGTTTGGAGGCCTATTACTGTCTCACATTAATGCAACGTCGTCGGCAAGCAGTAGAATAAATATTTCCATAGCATCATTTACAAAAATGGGCACCATGTCTTCCAGAGTGTATCACCTCCAAAGTCAGCTCATTAAATGAATAAAGAAAACGAAACTGGGCTGCAAACATCACCCTGCTTAACACCTGATGTACAATTGATATAATCAGTTAAAGCAGCACCACATCGTACCTTTGCCTTTACACAATCATACATACTCATAATAGCGGGGGTTCTATGTCGAAAATCATGCACTTCATGCAACAAGCACCAAATTTGGCAGAGGTGGCCAGTGTTATGTTCTGAACAAAGCCTGATTTAGAGCCACCATCACAAATGTATAAAAACGTGTTTTCGGGGCATTTTTCAAAATGGCCGACACAAAAATTGGAATATATTTTGCACAATTGTTCATTTAATGCTACAAACACCAAATCTGGCTGAGAAGGACAATATCATGCCTGAACATGACCAGATACAGGTTTTTTTTTTAAGGGAAAATTTGTGTATTTGAGCAATTATGCTGTACATTCATTCATTTTTACCATAACACCAAATGTTTTTTTAAATTAAATGAATAAAAATGATAATTAATAAATAAATGAATGAATAAATAAACAAGATAAAGAGAAGTAAATAAAGAATATAAAAGATATAAATGAATAAACAAATAAATGAACAGTTTTAATGGGTGGTGATGGTGATGATAGTAATGTGGGGGTTAGTCGTATGTGGGGGTGTGGGTAATGATAGTAATGATTGGAAGAGAATGGAAATGATCAATGGGTGGTAAGATATTGTTAACGGGGGGGGGGGGGGGGGGGGGGGGGGGGAAACAGAATATGGAGGGGGCGTGGAACAGGGTAATGGGGGAGGGGGAAAGAGAGAGAGAGAGAGAGAGAGAGAGAGTTCACATCTCTCCTCCCACACAAATGGATGCATGGGGTGTGTGGGGGTGAGAAATTCATGCAAATAGTGTTGTTGGGGAAAGAAAGGGGGTGGGGTGGGGAGGGGGGAAAGAGAGGGGAGGGTATATATGGGTGAATTATGGTCACAATGAGACTAATTGTGGGGAGTTTTCACACACATACACACCTATTCTCACACACGCACACACACACACACACACACACACTATAATTTATATATATATATATATATTTTTTTTTTTTTTTTTTAAATGCTGATGATGATCATTGTCATAAGTGGGATAAACAATGCTATAGGATGTTGACCATTGCCATGAGTGAAATAACATGGTAGCATTGGTATGATAATGTCAATTGAGCAGAAATTGGAAATGATCAATGACTGATGAATAGTGACCGTTGTCATAGGTGAAATCAACACACACACACACACACACACACCACACACACACACACACACCACACATAATTATATATATATATATTATATATATATATATATATATTATATAGACTATGGTAGTAAATACCAGCAGAGATTTTTAAAAAAATGCTCAACCGGACTAGGAGCATCATCCTGATGATTGCATCCGCATGAAACAGCGCTGTAGATAGTTTTAAACCTTACCTTTTAACAAATATATATATATATATTTGTTAAAAATATTTTTAAAATGAAGTGCTAAAATTCATCTACAAGCTTGTTTCAAGACACGTGTATATATATATATCTCCTCAGGATGTCTTTTTTGTGGCACGCCAACGGTCTTATGGCATGCGGGACCTGATCTTGTCTCTGTGTGTGCGGGTTTCGTTTGCTGCACGTGGGTGTGTGTGTGTGTGTGTGTGTGTGTGTGTGTGTGTGTGTGTGTGTGTTTCCGGGCCTGTAAGGTGGAATGTGCTAGCAAAGATTTCCACTTGTGCCTGCAATTATTCACTCTTTCTACTTTTGTGTTCAGAGTTGCTAGGTATGGTTTGCATAATATTAACCATTTTTCTGTGGAACATAGGTTGCATTTTTTTTAAATATTATTGTATGGTGTTGCTCTTTTTATGATTTTCCATGATATGCTGTAGTCTATTTTTTTATCTTTGAGTTTCCAAATGTATTTACTCAGTTCTGTTTGATTTTTGTATTTTTCATTTTTAAATGGACTGTTTATGGTTTGCGTATCTGGTTTTGAAAGTGTTTTCAGTAATCCCTATGTATGTTTCTTTTTCATTTTCGGATGTTACCGTGGCTTGGTATACAATATTGCTGTGAAGACATTCGTTGCTTAGGGGGCACTGTTCTTTTTTGGTGCAGTTGCAAGATGTCCTTTCAGCACCCTTCTCTTTTGTGTTGCTTTTCATTTTGTTAGATGAGTCAATTATGTTTTTGAGGTTGGGCATACATGAGTATGATAGTTTAATGGTGTTTTTGTTGAATATTTTGGACAGTTTGTGTTCTTTTGGGAATGATGTTGCCAAGATTTTAAAGAATTCTTTTCCTACATTTGTTTTTACTTGTCCATCATATGGTGGGTTGTACTATATGATCTTCCTTTTTCTGTTTTTCTTATTTCTGTTCGTGTTATTGTCTGGGCTATATTGTAGTTTGTGATTGTAACCACTTTTTTGTAATGCTTCTTGGTATTCTGTTGCTGCATTATTGAATGCATTTTCATTGCACGATAGGTTGGATTGTCTCTTGTTTATACCGTTGGGTATTGTTTTTAGTATAGATGGTGGGTGGTTGCTTTTGACGTTTACATAGATTGGTATGTCATTGGGTTTTTTGTATGGTTTGTACACATTGTCATTGAGGTCTAATGTTATGTCTAGGTAATTCACTACTTTTTTATTTGCTTCTATTGTGATTTTTAAATTGTGTTTTTTTTGAAGATTTTACATAATTCTTTTTTCTTGTTTTCAATAGTTCTTGGGTTATTGTTTAATGCAGCAAGGCCGTCATCTCTGTACAAACCGACTGTTTTCCAAGTTGTTTTTGGATGTTGGATAGCATGAATAGTCCGATAGTTCACATGTTTCGGCACCATCATACCATCCCATGGTTACATCAAATGTGGAGTTTTTGCTCGTTTTATTTTTTATCCAAATTTCATTTCTGCTGTGGAGTAGGGTTTTCTTGGTGTGGAAAATAATCTCCATTTCTGACTCTGTTATTTTTGTGTATTTGTTGGCAAATTTCAAAGCTTTGGTGAGCAGTTCTTCATCTATGGATGGGTAGAAATCTACTATGTCGAAGGTGATAAACACTGTATTTCTGTTTTTTGAGTTCCTTAAACCATTGGATGACTTCATAGCTGTTTTTCCAAAGGTTGTATTCGGTGTTTGATTTTACATCTTCAATAGCCTTTTCCAAAATTCTCTTGCTTATTTGGCCCACTTCGGATTTGGATGGGTTTGTTAGTCTACATGTTGGGTTGTTTTGGAAGTTGGGTTTGTGGTCTTTAGCACTTCATTTTAAAAATATTTTTAACAAATGTTGCTCCCCAAGGGGTTGAGCTTTTTCAGATTTAAGGACGTTTTAATACTGTTCATTATATATATATATATATATATATATATATATATATATATATATATTATATATATATATATATTATATATATATATTAATATGGTAATCTTGAAGAATAGTATACGAAATTCTGGGGGCTATTTGCACGCACTTTTTCGGTTCTGCTCGATGCAAAGAGACGTAAGACACCCTACCTGCTCACTTTGACCTGTCCTGCCCACATGTGGGTGCAGATAATTTATTTCATTTCACAAGTAGGGATATGCATGCACATCAAATGCGCCATTTTGGTTGCTGATCACATGCGCACAACGTCATCACTACTGGGGTTCTTGTCTGTAAATAGTAACCGCATGGCCCTCAACCACGTGTGTCACTGCAACACTTGTTTTCTAGTCTAGTTTTGTTTGTTTGTGTGTTTTTTCTACGTGCCTGGCCAGCCACCGAATGGCCTCTTCGGTGTCCTGGGTGGCAGGCAGGAGGGTCTTCAGCCTCCACTGTTCCGGCAGCATCTGCTGTGGCTGGATGACCTCAGCCACTGGGACAAGATGTTGAGGATTCCTTGGTCTGCCGGTCATCTTCTTTCATTTTTTTCCCCCGGGCTTTTCGCGCGTTTTCTCGCTTTTTCGCCTTTTTTCGGCATTTTCCGGAGTTTACTGATCTAGATCTAGGGTAGCTCTAGATGTAACATGTGAGCATATTTTCGGTTTTCAGATGTTACCACGTGGTTCCTCCGGTTTGTTAGATCAAAACACGCAAAGAGTGATGACGTTTGACCCACGTCACCCACGTGATCAGAAATCAAAATGGCAGGGAGATGACTGCTCGGGATGTTTTGTGCATGTTTGTGGGGAAGGAGTGGTCAAAGTGAGCAGCTGAGGGTGTCTTACGTCTCTTTCCATCGAGCAGAACCGAAAACACCCGAAAAAGTGCATGCAAACAGCCCCCTGGAATTTCGTATACTATTCTTCAAGATTACCTCTTATATATATATATATATATATATATATATATATATATATATATAATATAATATATATATATATTTGACACCAAGAGCACAGACACAATCAGCCGTGTCTCCCTGATGAGTCCGATCCAGCAGACGAAAGGCCTAGGAGCAGGCAATACAAATAAATGTGCCTTCGAGAGAGATTACGATGGTTCCTCAGGCAGCTAGTGAAGGGCTTCTCATAGTTATAATATATTCCCCCCATTTTCTTCATCTTCAATTTTTTTTTCTTCAAGTTCAAATCTTTGCCAAGTCATTACTATAACGACTGAAGAATTGTTAACTTGCACTTGTTTTCCCCCCACTACTTAATTGTTCAGCATTCTATTGTTTGGTCAATCAGTGAGAGATTGCATCTCTTAGGAGATCCAAGTAAAGGTTGTTCTATACAATTCTTGGCCGCTCACAATGCTTGGGTTATTGAACAGCAGAGCTGACCACTCAGACTGTTCCATATCTTTTGATCTCCCTTGCATCCTTGAATGGATCCTCAAGCATAGGATCAAAGATTGTCCCCTACATTTTATACTGTTTGAATAATGCTTTTAGATTTTCAGCGACTTTTTTCCTCTCCACACCTTTGTTTTGTTCCATTTTACTACCCTTCACTGGCTGCTTTGGGGTGCTGTTGGATTAGTTTGAACCCATTGGTGGTGAGAACACCACAGAATCTAGGACTGTGGTGTGTCTATTTGACACCAAGAGCACAGACACAATCAGCCGTCTCCCTGATGAGTCCGATCCCGCGGACGAAAGGCCTAAGCGGCAATACAAATAGATGTGCCTTCGAGAGAGATTACGATGGTTCCCTCAGGCAGCTAGTGAAGGCCTTCTCATAGTTATAATATATCCCCCCCCCCCCCCCCCCCCCCCCCCCCCCATTTTCTTCATCTTCAATTATTTTTTTTCTTCAAGTTCAATCTATGCCAAGTCATTACTATGACGACTGAAGAATTGTTAACCTGCACTTGTTTTCCCCCCACTACTAAATTGTTCAGGACAGGGCACTATTGTACCAATGCTACATATATGTATATATATATATATATAAATAAAATATGTGTGTATACATTGTGTATAAATTATGTGCAAACACTCATTCACATCCACACACACACATGGAGGTTTTGAATAAATATATAAATAATGATAATAAAGCTTATTAGGTCGTGACCATTTGATAACAACAGTGCTACAGGATGATAATCATTCTTGGGGAATGGGGGGGGGGGGGGGTCAATGACTGATGGGTGATAATCATTAGAGATCAACAGTACAGTAGGATGGTCTTCTTCCTTGTTCACTTAGGTAGGAACCCTCGAGGTATTGGCGAAGGCTGCTGTATGGCGAAGGCCCTCCAGTGGTCAGTAGGTCTTTCCCTTCATTGGTGTGTTTGCAGGTGTGTTGGGCTGTACTGCATGGATGATCTGAAGACCTGCCATTGTGGAATATAGTGGACATGTGATGTCTCAGTCTGGAGTGCCCTGTCCTCAGTCTCACAAAGGTCTTATCTGGGCATCTGCTAGTGTCCATCCCTCTTGTTGAAGTAGGGTGCTGCCCAAGCCATCTGCCGTTTTGGTTTTTGGTTCTCCTTGATAATACTTTTGATTTTTTTTCAAAGGAGACTTCGTGTTCTAGTTGGGGCTGCTGTTCTCCCCTTTCTTTGCCAAATGGTCAGCTTCTCATTGCCATATATATTGCAGTATGAAGGTGATCACTGGATGACAGTATTTCCAGTGACTGATGGATGGTGAACATTTGGGATCAATAGTACTATAGGGTGAGGGTCATTGTCATGTAGGTGGAACAATGTAGCATTGGTACAATAGTGCCAGTTGGGGGAATAAAGTAAGATATCAATGACTGGTGGTGATGATCATTGTCATAAGTGAGATACTGTAGAATGATGGTCATTGTGATAAGGGAAATAATGTGGTGATATTAGTATAATACTGCCGGTTCAGGAAGAAGGTGGATAGGGGTGGGGGTGGGGGTCGATGACCCCAAACACCATCTCCACCATCCAGGTATGCATACTCATAGACACATACACATGTGAACTATCTATATGCATCTATCTATCTATCTATCTATCTATATATTTCCCCTTCATGTACACCCTCAAGTGACCCTTCCAGGAATAAGACTCCTCATCTACCACTCTTTCACTTTCTTTTACACTCTCAAGCGCCCCCTTCCAAACATAACTCATCTGCCACTCTCTCTTTTTCTCTATCTCTGCTTCTGCTCGTCTTTTCCCTCTATCTGCCTCTCTTTTTCCTCGAGGTGAAATGGGATTGGACACTGAATTTTCCCATCACACACACACACACACACACACACACACGTGTGCGCGCAAGCCCGCACACGTACACACGCACGTTGTCAATATTTGTTCTGTTTTCCTTTTTTTTTTATACTCCTGAGAATCCTCAAAGACATTTATTAATATATATGTATATATAAACGAACTTCTCCGAAGTGTAGGGAAAGCACTGTAAACAAACACCACACACACACACACACACACCACACACACACACACACACACAATAGGCAACTTATTTAAACAGTAAGGTAAAGGATGGTGTTAGTACCCTTCAGAAAACAAATAAAATGATAAAATGACATTTCAAGACTATCTGAAGAGCTGTAAATCCATAATTCACCTCGAAAGACAAAGTTTTCACTGGCAAATTACGAACACGCGATGGGAAGCGGCCAGTTTGATTTTCCCGCTGCGGCCTACAAAGTCGTAGAAAAGTAAGGAAACAAAATTAGGCCAGCAAATTTTTGGATAAACATATGTATTTTCATACACGATATATCATTATCCAACATGTTATCATTATAAAATAATTTTAGCTTACATTAATTTTGCTTCATAATATTCACTGCAGGCACCTCGCGCTAGAAAATCGTCTGCAATTTGGCTCATCTTTTTTATTCATTTCTCAAAATAAAAAACGATTTTGAAGTGGCTTCAAATCTGAAATCAATTATAACATTGTAAAGAACAATATACTAAAGTATTGTGCTTGTTGCACGAAGTGCACAATTCTGGTTAATTCGCGACATAGAACCCCCACTATAATGCATTTGTGCATCTTTCCACGAATACCGTTTTTAACAAGATAGGCCAAAGTATGGTTCTATTGATAGAGTCAAACGCTTTCTCAAAATCGATGAAAGCAACATACAACTTTTTTAATACATTTTTTAAATTTCTTTCCTCATTCCGTCTTCCACTCCAGAGTTCCTTCTTTCTCTCTTCTCCATTCTTCCATCAACATGATCTTTCTTTTTGCTGTACATTTCCAGATGCAAATTACTACATTATTTGTGTGTTATTATTCATATCTGTACATGTTTAACAATATTGCAGTAAATAATCAGTGAAACATATTAGAAATGAGTTATCTTTTTTTTGGTTTGAATGGATTTGAGTGTGAGTTCAATGTATGCCGAGGAAAGGTTGTTTTCTTTTTGTTGGATATACAAACGCATACACAAACTAAAAATCACTAAGCACAATCCTCTATGTTCTTACAAACTACAAGCACATAATGGCAAACAAACACACCCGCTCACTCCACTTACACCCCCTCCCCTCCCCACCCACCCTCACCCCCACTCTCTCTCCTTTTTTGATTTAATGATACACATACATATGCATATGTTAAATCCAGGTATCTTATGATTTTGTTTATTCATTTTCAAATAATACTTCATAATTAATCCAGTTAGTGTTAAATTTTAGCAGATTCAGTTGTACAGTTGCTATGTATTTTTCAAGATTATATCTTCTCTTAGTATTTTTAGAAATACTGTTAATGAAGGCTTACATTTGTTTATTTTACAGCTAAAAATGTAGTGTTTGGCTATCAGAATTATAAGATCGAATGTTGTATCAGTTGTGGAATTGTCATCTGCTCCAAATAGTATTGTGTTTTCAGTCAGAGACAGATTATTCGCTGTTAAACACTTTCCTTTTATTAATTCTTGCAATGATTTCCAGAATTCATTGACATGTGTGCATCTCCAGAACACATGTTTGATGCTGTCTTTTTCCTCTTCACAGAAACTACAGTTATAACTTTCTACTATTCCCATTTCTTTCAGAGCTACATTCGTTGCAATTATTCGATGCACTATTCTTATTGCATCCATTTTAGCTTAATATCCTTAATTTGATGCATTTTCTAAAGCATTTCTTCAAGGTATCTGTCTATTTAGCTTCTCCGTCCATTTTGCACAACAGTTGGGTTCCCAGTTATCTTTTGCTATAACTCTGTAATAAGTTTTGGAACCTTTATCTACAGAATATATTTTCTTTATGCTGTGTTGACTTCTGCTTCAATGTTATCTTTTATCTCATTCTCAAACCCTTGTTCTCTGATGTATTTTTAATGGATAATATGCATCCACCATAAGATAGGAAATCTATTTCAGTGTTATACTTTGTTCTGAATTCCTCATGGATAGTGAATCTCCATTGGCTTTTAAAAAAATCAGATACTCTAAATACATTTCTGTTGTTCCAGTTTTTGTGTTTTATCAGTTTATTTCCTTTTTTGATATGTTCATTGTAAATAACTGGTTCTGCAAGTAGTTTTTCTAGCATTTTCTGGTTTTATTTTGTAGTAGAATTGCTTATACGACATGAATACATGTTTCCAGAAAACATTGTCTTGAGTGGTGATGCACAGATGATTTGGGGAGTAATTCTCAATGTTCTCAATAATTGGGTATGAAAAATCAACATGTCTCTCCATCTGTGTGTTGTTTGTCTCAGTCTTTTTATCCATGTTAATTTTAATGCAGTGATGAGAGCATGTATGTCAGTAGATTCAACCCACCATCCTGTACATCTTTAATAACCGTTTTTCGACTAATTCTTCTTTTTTTTATTCCATACAAACCAGTAACATAAGTCTTGTAATTCTTTAACAAATGTGTCAGGTGGATTTGGAAGCATCAACCATAGGTAAGTTAGTTTTGACAGAATTAATGATTTTAAGACAGCAATTCTTCCTAAAGGGGTAATGATTCTCTTAAGCCAAATTTTAAATAGTGCCTTCACTTCTGTCATTCTATCTTTGTAGTTTCTTTTTTCCATGTGTGTTAAGTCCTGAGTAAACCAAATTCCTAATATTTTGAATTCTTTGGATTCCAGATCATCTTTAAATGTTCCATATATCTTATTTCACTATGCTTTTGTCTTCCATGCCAAATTACTTGTGTTTTCTCTTTATTTAAGAATAAACCTGATGTTTTCCCAAACCTATCAAGAATCTCGATAGATTTTTCGAATGATTTCTTATTCACTGTGTTCATCAGTTGAGTGTCATCGGCAAATTGTGATATCTTGTGTTCTTTCTCCCCGATTTGTATACCTTCAACACTATTTTTTCTTTGATCATTACGGATAATATTTCTGCACACAATACGAAGATATATGGCGAGACTGGATCTCCTTGCCTACAACCCCTTTCTATTGAGAACCATGATGATGTTTGGCCATTTACAATAACAGTAGACTTAATGTTTTTGTAGAATCCTAAACTTACAGCCTCTAACACTTTGTGCATGAAATCCCAATCTAACGAGTCAAACGCCTTTTCGAAGTCTAAATTAATTAGCATCCCTTGGGTATTTTTTATGTTAAGATGGTGTATTATGTCATAAATTAACCTGTTACTACGTAAAATATCTGTTTGGGACAAATCCTGTCTGGTCTTCACTAATCAGTGATGGAAGAACTTTTTTTTAATCCTATTAGCAATACAAGATGAGCCAATTTTGTATATAAGGTTTAAAAGTGAATTAGGTCTCCAGTTTTTACATATTCTTTTGGTTTTCCTTCTTTGTGTATACAAATTATAATACCTTCTTTCTGGGTGTTTGATAGTTCGCCTTCTCTGAAGCTTTCATTTAGAGCTCGGGTTACAAACACACCAATTTGTTTCCAAAAACATTTGAAAAACTCAGCTCCAAACCGATGTTGTGATTATTTTCAATAAATAACAAATTTTATACATTTTATATGTACATGTATGAAAAATATGTACCGATACAAAAATTTCATTTGAATGTTTTATCAATTAAAACTTGATGCCTTAAAAAGTAAATATACAAACGAAGCAAAATGTATTTGTGGAGAACGAAGAAAAACCAGCAAGCATCTGCTGTTTGTTTGCTTCTTCAAGCTCATTTACCAGCATTAACTGGCATGTCTTTGTGTGATGTCTTTTCAGATTTAAAGTTTGCCTTCAATGTTGTTTTTTCTTCAATTTGTAGTCCAGTTAAGCATTTCCTATAAGATTATTTGCAGGTATGTTGTAGGTATATTTAGAGGGACATTTATATGCACCTAGATAAACACATGAATACACTTGCATAGTCACAGACATTTATGCGTCCTATCTCTCTCTCTCTCTCTCTCTCTCTCTCTCTCTCTCCTCTCTCTCTCTCTCTCTCTCTCTCTCTCTCTCTCTCTCGCTGAAACCCAGTCTAACTGACCCTGGAACACGGGCAAAGGGAAGAAATCAATGCGAAAATGACTCTAGTTTTACAACAGTTGTCTCCCGCCATTTTTGCTGATGGCATAAAAAAAAATACATTTTTTTTTTTAAACCATCGTAACTTTCCGACGCCATTCGGATACCGTCGTGACGTTAAAACGAGTGACGGCAGCCCGGTGCCTTCAAGACTTCATTCACGCACGCACGCAAGCATGCACGCTCCGTGCACACACAGACACACCTGGACACCCAGACACAGACACACACACACACAAACACACACAAACGCACGCACGCACGCACGCACGCACGCACGCACACACACACAACACACACACACACACACACACACACACACACACACACACACACACACACACACACGCACATACGCACGCACACACAGAGATATATATAACACATACATTGTGTTTTTTAATAATGGCGCCGATAGAAGTGACTTTATCTGTTTGGATATGGATGTCACACTTGACTGGAAAGCTTTTTTAATTTTGAGGAGTATACTTAACATCAAAATTAACATGGAACGTTGATATTGAGTACCTTTTGAAGGAAGTTAGAAAACGAGTAAACCTTTTGACAAGTATCAGTAAAGAAAGCTGGTGTCAGGATATTAACACTTCAAAACTTTCAGCCGTATCACTGATCTGATGAAAATTATGCTGTGCACAAGAGGCTTTCTTGGGTGCCCCGAAACACTTGTTACAAACTCTGCAAAGGATAGTAGAGCGTATAAGTTATGCATTGGTCTTCCGCTCCATGTTTCAACTTACCGAACTGATAAGGAAATGAATATGTAAGTATTAGAGGAACGTAGAATGCTAACACTTGCCAAAATATGTAATGAAGTGTTCAACGTTTATAAATGTGAACGAAAATGCGATTGATATAAAATCTGAATCTGATGATCCAAAAAGAGCTGAGTCTGCGCATACGAATGCACACCCAACACACGCGGGCGGGCACGCACGCACGCACGCACGCGGGCTCGCACGCACGCCACGCACGCACGCACGCATGCGGGTACTGGAGAGGGAGAGGGTGGGAAATTAAGAAGGGAGAGATTCAGTTTCAGTTTTCTCAAGGAGGCGTCACTGCATGCAGAAGATGGTCTCGTGGCTACGACTCGGCTGATGTTTGTGTGTGTTGTGTGTTGTGTGTGTGTGTGTGTGTGTGTGTGTGTGTGTGTGTGTGTGTGGTGTGTGTGTGTGTGTGTGTGTGTGTGTGCGTGCGTGTGCGTGCGCGCGTGCTGGTGTGTGTGCGTGCGTGTGTGTGTAGTCACTACATGCGTGAATGTTCAGAAGATTAGGATCAAGAACAAGAAGACCATCAAACACATATACGTGTACGCGTGCGCGCGCACACGCACACACACACACACACATACATGCTACATACATAGAACAGTAATAACAAAAATCCTCGCCCTCACACACACCCTGTCACGGGCGGACTACTATTTGAATGTATTCATTGAGTTTTGATGGGCTGTTCGTTACGGAGGTTGACAGCAGCTAAGACTCGGTATGTGGGTTGTAGAGGAGAGGGGGGGGGGGGGGGGGGGGGGGTAGCTCCTGTCCCATTCAGTTTGTGCACCGCCCGTGTGGATCATGCATCCCCTCGGTAAACCATCACATAGGAGTAGTGTGAGAGGGAAGCGGGAGACCTGGATGAAGGTTGTGTGTGTGTGCTGTCATTTTATTAAACGGTGCAGGGAAGTGTCTTGCACGTGTTCTGTGCATAAAGCATGCTGTTTATGCTTAGCGTGGGGTGAATGTGAGTAGGTGTTTGTGTTGGGGCGGAAGGGGAACCTTCTGTGATATGCAGTGTTAGGGTCTTTCTTTCTTGTTTTTGCTTTGCTGGTAAGAGGCCACGTCCTCGGTTGGTAGCCAGACTTCTTTTTCCACTTCGTCGTGGAGAGCAGCGGAACCGGGCCGGAACCCTTCGCTGGGCGGAAGGCAGTCCACTGGCCTTTGGAAGGATCTCAATCCTTGGGCACCAACACCATTCTTCAGTCATTCCAGACTCTTGCCTTCTTCGTTGGGGGTTAGCGTATTTACTGGTGGGCTTTTGACTCTTCATTGAGGGAAGCTTGCCAGTAGTTTTTCTGTCTTCACACGCCGTTCTGGTAAATATATATGTATAGCTAAGGTGTGTTGTAATTTAGTTGGGTTTGAGAATTTGTATGCCAATATGGGATTGGCATTTATTCGGTCAGTTCATATTTAAGTGACATTGAGGTCATTTATTAAGTTGGATGTTAAACAATGGCTGTGTTTGGGGAGCTACATGTATGCTTGACATGTATATCTAGTTTTACAGTGAGTTGTTCATATTTGGATAAATGTTGGGAGTCAGGATATCCCAGAAGCGATACTTCAAGGATTGAAGCAAAGTATTTATTTTATTTATTTTTTTTCTTTTAAACATCAAGTCGGGTCCGGAACGGAACGAGTTGCCGCCAACTAACATTTAGTCGACTAGCGGAGATTCCGATGTGGCGCTCCCGCCATTGGTTCCGCTCCTTGTCTTGTTTGTCTCTGTGGTTTTTTTTTTTTTTTAATTTGGTTTCTTTTTAATGAAAGTATTTTTATAGATAAAATGGAAGAATGTAAATGTTAAGGAAGTCATTTGGGATTAATTTAAAAAGTAAAGTGAATTTTCCAATGTTTACTACATTGGTTTTTAAAAAA
>JAFLJL010002824.1:235903-249728 GCA_018398815.1 Conus ventricosus
GATCGTCTTCTACTACAGAGTTTAAGTGTACTTTCCCAGCGTTTAGAGTATTCTTCACTTTCATACATTTTCCCCGGTTTGGTGCCTTTCCTTCCTGGTTTAGTATTTTGTCTTTCCCAGGGTTTAGAGGGGTCTTTTTTCCCACGTGTTTTAAAGTCTCATTCTTTCACAGGATGGAGCGTTTTTCATATACATGATCAACATGACAGCTCTGGTTTCCTATGCTAGTTTTCTGTTGAACAAGGGTGCAGAACAGGCGGTTACCAGAGGGAATGGTTCAGGAAAGGCGAATATTCCCTCCAGTGATGCAGCATATCTGATGCCTCGGAGGTCTGGAACGTGGAAGCATGTTTTCAGATCCTTTGGGGCTGAGCTGCAGAGCTGGTGAGGAAGTCTTTGATCCTGTTCCTGAAAGATTTCCTTGTGATCACCTGGTACCTCCTGATGTGAGCATCCCTTCCTCAGAAAGCCTGACGTGGTGATGAGAGTCAACATGTCGATCCTTTCACAGCGAAAAAATGTCCTCGTTCACAGGGTTTAGCATCTGTTCCTTAGCGCTGAGGGTCTTCTTTCCTAGGCATTTCTCTCGGATTTTAGTGTATTCTTACTCACGGTTTTTGTGTGTTCTTTGTGAGGATTTCGTGTATCGTTTTAAACGTCAATGTGTACTTTACAGAAACTGGTGTTTAATGACTCTTGTTTTGTCAAGATGTGAACTGAGCCTAGTTTTTTTTGGTGGCATAATCGGTGTACTATAAGACCATTGAACAACAGACCAAAGAAAAGATACCACACGTACACGGCCAGTAAACCCAAAAGGTTGAGTTAGGACAACTACATTCTCAGATGAAATAAGTAGGACACGAATATATATAGATGGACATATCAATACATGAAATGGTGGTAAAGTGGGTGTCTGTACCCATCAGGGCATTAATTTTCGTGTTTTGTTCTTCAGGGAGTTGGCAAAGTTGGTAATTGAGCTGGTCACGTCGATTCCTTATCAGATTTGTGACCGTACTTTTAAATCACTAGCACAGAGTTTACGACATAACCAGTAGTTTGATTGCTTTTCCCTTTGGATAATGAGGAACACTAATACAGCACTATCCACTTTCCCAGCCACATGTCTCGCCTCCACCTCTCTGTGACTCTGCCTTTACTTGTTCCTTTAATAATATTTTTACATTTCATTCTTATTCCTTACTATCGTCCATTGTTTTCCTGCCTTTCTGGCCCGTCCAGCTGTCTTCACGTTTTTTCATTTTTTTTCTTCCCTCATGGAAATGGTGATGATGGAAATCGGACGGAATGGTGTGTGTGTTTGAGAGGGGTGTGTGGAGGCCTGGTGAATGTGCAAAGTGTTCGTCTATTCTATTTTAAGGGGGGGGGGGGGGGAGCGAGAGCAAAGGGAGGAAAGCTAATCAATATTTTTGTCTTTTATATTGAAATGTGTTGAACCTTTTTTTTTACCTTTCTTCTGACTTCCTTCTAGTATTCGGTGTATTCATTTGAAATTTTGATGAAAACCAAACCAATGTTTTGGAGAATGTGTATGATGGTGTTTATTACTATTGCTGGCATTGTGTATTCTTATTTCTTGACGTCTTTAGTGCCAGAGAATGTTATACTTGTTAGAAAATAAGCGTTATGCTGCTGTCCAATTTTTGCAATGGCCCTACCGTTGGTACGCTGTTGCGAATATTACAGCAACATACCATATTGTGAAGAGTGCATAAGCACATTCTTTTCAATATTGTTGTCGGTGTGTTTGCCTATGTGTTAAAGATTAGCTTGTGTGTTGGTTTTGTGTGTGTACATATGACTGTGCCCATGTGGAGGCTCAGTCTGCCTGTCTGTTTCTCTCTCTCTCTCCCTCTCTCTCTCTCTCTCTCTCTCTCTCTCTCTTCTCTCTCTCCTCTCTCTCTCTCTCTCTCTGTGTAAGCCTGTGAACTTTTTTTCTCTTTCCTTTGACTTATAGTATCCAGTGTTGTGTTTCACTTGATGAAATTTTGATGAAAACAAAGCTTTGGGGAATGTGTCTGTTATTACTATCTCTGACATCGTGTATTCTTATTTCTTGACTTCTTTACTACCAGATAGTTTTTCCTTTATACAAATTATAAGCGTTGATGCTGCTGTCAAATGCCCCCATGGGCCGGCCTTCTCGTGGCGGGGGTTTTCTAGACCATACCTGTGCCACCCTTTTTCTTGCTTTCCTATGTTCTGCTACCATGTCTTTTGCTATCTTTTCACCATAAGTCTCCCAATCATCTGCAGCCTCTTGTCGTCTTGTTTCTTCCACCGGTTCTTCAGTCTGTTCTTTCATTTTTTCCATCTTCCTTTTCAATGCTTCTTTTTCTGAGACCTATCGGATGTGGTGGCCCTAAAGTCGTCGCAATCTAAGGTGCTGACACTGGCCGAGAGATGTATGGCTCTGCGTTAGTGAGTCGCTACAGCAGTCCTGTCTGGTTTTGAGGGACGGTATTCAGGCAGTTGGACGCCTGCGAGTTCATATTCACATGTCCTTCGTAGGGCCATCTTGTCCCTTCCTAGCACGGCAGCTCTCCTGGGTGACTATCAATTCCTGCCGTCATTGAGGCTACGCTGTATGAGTTATCAAAGTAGTAATTTTAAAGACAGAGAGAAAGTAGAGATTCAGATCAGTTGAGGAAGTAAGAGAGGTGGCTAAGAGAAAGGGTATCAAATACATGGCCAAGTTCCTTTTGGTGAAGCCAAAGACCCAAATGAATCCAAGCTCGGATATCTCTCTTTGCCATTTCTAAGTGGTTTGAGGGAGTTTCTTCCACAGGTTTCAAAATGATCAAAGACTTAGATCAGGTAGTTATTTCGTCAATTGGCGACAGAAGCGGCGTCTCGATTGTTGTTGAAAAGAGATGGATCTCAGCTTATGCATATCACAGTGAAGGTTTCTATTCATCCCTTTCTCAACTATTCGAAGGGGTTGATTAGATGTGCTGATCTACGGACTTGCTGAATCAGAAATTCAGATCTGAGATGAAAAGTAGGGTGGTTACAAGTCCATAGAGTCAAAATCCTAAAGGATAGTAAACGTAATTGAAACTAATACGCTATTCTTGACTTTTGCCATGTCATCTTCCCGGAGTTTGTCAAAGTGGGTTATGTTCTGGTGAAAGTTTCACCTTTTGTACATCTCCTTTGAGATGTTTCAAGTGTCAACGCTTTGGGCATTCCAGTCGAGCTGTCGGGGTCAGGAGATCTGCCGTGACTGTGGTCAGAAGAAGCATGATGGGGATTGTACAAATGCTGTATCCTGCGTCAATGTCAGGGTGATCAACGAAATTCCGAAATCTGTCCGAGGTGGGGAAAAGGATGCGAATTCAAAAAGTAAAGATGAAGAAGATGTCCTTCGGAGGTAGAAGTTAGTCTGGCATCTGTATGCGTGTCATCAGCAAATTCCAAAGTGTCCATGTGGAAAAAGGAATGCAGATTCCAAAAAAATAAAAATTTCGTAAAAAGGAATTTTGGGGAACCCTTTTTTAAAAATTTTAATTTAAAATTAAAAAATCTTTTTTCAATTTTAATTTTGTTTTTTTCCCCCATTAAATCCTTTTTTTTTAAACCCCGTGTAAATCGTTTCTATACAAATTTGGTCTTTCCCTTTTTAGGTTTTCCCCTTCCTTCATACTTTTTCCCCGGTTTGGGGCCTTCCTTCCCCGGTTTGTATTTTGTCTTTCCGGGGTTTAGGGGGGTTTTTTTTCCCAGTTTTTTAAAAGCTCATTTCTTTCACGGATGGAGCGTTTTTTTATACGTAAACTGACACCCTTTGGTTTCCTATGTGTTTTTGTTGAACAAGGGTGCGAAAGGCGGTACCAAGGGAAGGGTTCAGGAAAGGCGAATATTCCCCCCAGTGATGCGCATATCTGATGCTCGGGGGTCGGAACTGGAAGCAGTTTTCAGATCCTTTGGGCTGAGCTGCAGAGGGTGAGGAAGTCTTTGATCCTTTTCCTAAAAGATTTCCTTGTATCACCTGGTCCCTCCTGTGTGGCCCCCTTTCCTCAAAACCCTGACGTGGTGTGAGAGTCAACATGCACCCTTTCACAGCAAAAAATGTCCTCGTTCATGGGTTTTGCATCTTACCTTTCGCTGAGGGTCTTCTTTCCTGGGCTTTTCCCTTCGGTTTTTTATGTATTTTTACTCCGGTTTTTGTGTTTTTTTGTGGGATTTGTGTATCTTTTTAACGAAATGTGACTTTACAAAAAAATGGTTTTAAGACTCTTTTTTGTAAAGATTGAATACCCTATTTTTTTTTTGGTGGCTAATCGGTGTATAAAAGACCTTGAACAACAGCCCAAAAAAGAAAAGTCCCACACGTACCCGGCCAGTAAACCAAAAAGGTTGGTGGCCCCCCCCCCAAATTTCCCCCCCAAAAAAACTTCCTTTTTTTCTTACCTTCAGGGCATTAATTTTCGTGTTTTTTTCTTCAGGGGTTGGCAAAGGGGAAATTTGAGCGGTCACGTCGATTCCTTATAGTTTTGTGCCCGACTTTTAATCACTAGCACAGATTTTTACGCAAAACCCGTTTTGATGCTTTTCCCTTTGGTATGAGGAAACACTAATACGCACTTTTCCATTTTCCCACCACATGTCTGCCTCCCCCTCTCTGTACCTCCCTTTACTTGTTCCTTTAAAAAAAAATTTTTACATTTAAAATTTTCTTTACCCCTTTTTTCGCCCATTTTTTTTTCCTTTTCTCCCGTAGTGTCTTGTTTTTTTTATTTTTTTTTTCTTTTCCCTATAAAGGGGGGGGAAGGGAGAAAGGAGAAAGGGGGGGGAGGGGGGGGTGGGGGTGGGGGGGGGGAAAGTGTTGATTTAATTTTGGGGGGGGGGGGGGGGGGGGGGGGGGGGGCGGGGGGGAAAGCTATCAATATTTTTGTCTTTATTTTGAATGTGTTAAAACCTTTTTTTTTACCTTTCTTTGATTCCTTCAGTATTCGGTGTTTTTCATTTAAAATTTTATGAAACCCCAATGTTTTGGAGAAGGGGTATGATGGGTTATTAAAAAGCTGGCATTGTGTATTTTTATTTCTTGACGTCTTTAGTGCCAGAGAATGTAACTTGTTAAAAATAACGTTATGCTGCTGTCAATTTTTGAAAGGGCCCGTTGGTACGCTGTTGCGAATATTACAGAAACATCCATATGTAAAGAGTGCATAAGACATTTTTTTCAATATTGTTGTGGGTGTGTTGCCTATGTGTTAAAGTTTAGCTTGTGTGTTGTTTGTGTGTGTCTAGACTGTCCCATGGGGAGCCAGTCTCCCGTCTTTTTCTCTCTCCTTTTCCCTTCCTCTCTCTTCTCTCTCTCTTCTCTCTTCTCTCTCTCCCCTCTTCTTCTCTCTCTCTGTGAAAGCCGGAATTTTTTTTTTTTTCCTTTTGCTTATGTACAGTGTTGTGTTTATTGTGTTTTGAGAAAAAAAGTTTTGGGGGTTTTGGGTCTGTATTATTTCACTGCATGTGATTTTTATTTCTTGAAACCTTTACTACCAGAGTTTTTTTTTCTTATAAGCGTTTTGCTGTGTAAAATGCCCCCAGGGGCCCGGCCTTCTCGTGGCGGGGGTTTTCTAGACCAACCTTGCCCACCCTTTTTCTTGTCTTTCCTAATTTCTGCCCCAGCTTTTGCTATCTCTTTTCCCCCATAAATTTCCCCACTCATCGCAGCCTCTTTTGGTCGTTTTTTTCTTCCTTCCGGTTTTTCAGTTGTTTTTTCATCTTTTTTCCATCTTCCTTTTCAATGCTTCTTTTTTCTGAGCCCTATCGGAGTGGTGGCCCTAAGTCGCTCGCAATCTAAGGTGTGACACTGGCCGAGGGGATGTATGGCTCTGCGTTAGTGATTTCGTCAGCATCTGTTGGTTTTGGGGGAGGTTCAGGCGAGGACCCCGCGAGTTCATTTCACAGTCTTTGTAGGGCCATCCTTGTCCCTTCCCTGCACGGCAGCTCCCTAGGGTGCTATAAATTTTCCTGCCGTCATTGGGGGTACGCTGAGATTTACAAAGAGTAATTTTAAAGAAGAGGAAAGTGAGTTTCAGATAAAAGGAGGAAGTAAGGAGGGGGCCTAAGAGAAGGGGTATCAAAATACATGGCCAAGTTTCCCTTTTGGTGGAAGCCAAAAGACCCAAATGAATCCATGCTCGGATATCTTTTTTGCCATTTTAATGGTTTGGGGGTTTCCCCAATTTAAAAAAATGATCAAAAGACTTAGATGGGTATTTTTCTTGTCAATTTTGCGACGAAGGGGCGCCCGTTTGTTGTTTGAAAAGAGATGGATCTAGCTTTATTCACATGAAGGTTTCTATTAAACCTTTCCAATATTCAAAAGGGGTGATTAGAGGGCTGATCTGCTGGACTTGGAATCAGAAATTTCAACTGAGATAAAAAAGTCGGGGTGTGTTACAAGTCCATGAGCAAAAAATTAAAAAGTAACGTAATTGAAAAAATCGCTTTTCTTGACTTTTCCCCATGTCATCCCCCCCGGATTTTGTAAAGGGGTTTTTTCGTGGAAAGTTTCCCCTTTTGAAAAAAAAAAAATCTTTTTGGGATTTTAAAGTGTCAACGTTTGGGGGCTTTCCGTCGAGCCTGGGGGGTAGAATCTGGGATGGGGTCAGAAGAAGCAGGGGGGATTGTAAAAAAGTGTTCCTGGTCAATTGTAGGGGTGATCATCCAGCAATTCCAAAAGTTGTCCGTGTGGAAAAGGATGCAGATTCAAAAAAAAAGATTGAAAAGAAATGTTCCTTTGGGAGGTAGAATTTTTGGGGGGTCAGGACCCCTTGGTGTACTTATCACAGAGGTGGTTAACGATTCGCAAAACCGGTCTCGGGCGATATCTAGGAGCAGTTTTTCATCCCTTTGAAAAAAATTGACAGAAATTTTGTCATGGGTTTGGATCGGCTTACCGTGTTTAAACGGTCGGTGGAGGTTTTGTCTCAGAAATGTAAGGGTGTACACCCGGTGGTAAAAAGGCTTCGACCCCTACTGGTGGGGGTGGGGGGGTTTCGTTGTGCAGGATCAGTGGATCAGAGGGGGGGTGAGGGACCGGGGGAAGGAGTGCCCCCCTCGCTCGCAGGAAAAAGGCAGCGTGGGGCGGGCCCAGTGAGGAGCCCCCTTTTGGGACCCCAGACCCTCCAAGGGAAAGTCCGGCCGGGTTTTTGGGGCGCAGCGGGGTTTTCGCCCGGTAAGAGCCAATTTCCAAGATGGCAAAAAACAACTTAGAAATTTTCAGGGCATGGTTCTGTCTTGCCCTGAAGAACCGTTTTAGTTCTTTAGGGGGACAGTAAAATTTTGGGGGGGGATGATAAATATTTTTTTAAAAAACCTAACATGACATACCCCGGGAAATAAGGGAGTTAAAGCAATTGCCCGGACCTTGGCTTTATTGAAGAGAAAAGATCTTGGGTTAATTGTCTTCGGGAAAACCCCTTTTTAACTGCAATAAAAAAGCATGAGATTCCTGGTTCTCCGTTTACTAAAGCCAGCTTTGCGGTTTTTCACGGAGGGCGTTTCTCTTTTTTTCAAAATTTTCGGTACTACATACAGAAATTCCCCCTTCAGCGGATTTGGGGCAGGGGCGCCGATCTCGTTAAACAAGGCGTTCGATATGTTGTCTGTTTTTTCCCCATTTTTCTGTGTTTTCGAAGGTATTTGGGAGGTTTAATTTCTCAGCCCCTAGCCATTTCTTTTTTGGGTGCTTGGGGTATTTCCACAGGGGGGAAGTAACGCACAAATTTAAAGGGGAAAGTTCTTGAAATTTTAAATCGGTCATGTCTCGCTTTTGAATTAGGCTCACCGCCCTTTTTGTTCTCCTCTGGTTCTTTGACTATTTGGCTTGTCCATTGTGCCCTTCCTTTTTTTTGGATTAAAAGGGCGGTTCTTAGGGGACCTAAAGCGGGGGTGATCACTTTCCGGGTTTTTTTATTTCTTTTAAAAAGCAAATGCGGGAGCCCCCCCGGGAAAAGGGAACTTCCTCTCGATTTGGAGTTTTTATCAGCAACAGTTTTTAAGTAACTGCCTATGAATCTGTTGCAGAGTTTGATACTTTTTTAATTCGCTAAAGTGTATTTTGGAGGCAAAGGAAGCTATTCCCAAGTCTCGTGAAAACCAAATGTGTTAAGACCCCTTGGTTGATAAAGAGTGAAAATTTAAAGGGGTAAGAGAAAAGATGTCAAAGTTTTTTTTGCGGGTTTTTTTTTTGGGGGGGAACAAAATTTAAACTCGGGGGTTAGGGAAGTGTTGATATACTTTTAAACTAAGAAGAAAAATCTTGGAAAACTTTTTGTTCAAATCTGCCCTTAAGGTCAATTAAAGGGAAAGTCTGGAAAAAAACCGTAAGTTTAAGGGAAAGTCGTGCATCGTTTTAAAATGTCTGCAATAAACGGATCGTTATTACAATAAAAAGGGGGTTGCTAATTGCAGCGTACTATTTATAAAAAATTCGTCAGCTGTATTTTTGAAAGGAATTCCAGCGTATCAAAAGTCAGCAAGTAAAAAATTTGCCCCTTCGACCATATTTTCTGAGATTACAACCCCTGCGTTTTCAGCAGGATGATTTAAAAGGACGCCATTTTGAAAGCCAAAAAACTGGTCCTGGCCGATACTTTCATTATAAAATTTTATTCAACATTTGCCAGCTGAGGGTTTAAAGTGTTGTCTTGTTTAATCTTTTTTGGTGTTCAGGGTATTTCCGCCTTCTTGGAGGGAGCGGTTGTTATCCTATTCCTAAACGGGGAAAAAGATCATTCGGACCCTAACAAAACGTTTACTCTCATAGTTTTTTAAACTTGGGAGAATGGTATATTCTCGATTGTTATGGCATTGAATTAGGGGCTTAGTGTTTCCAGGTGGTTTCGGAAAAAACCGCATTCTATGTCACCCGGTTCGTTTGAGCTTTTATCAGGAATGCTTTTCAAAGGGAAAATTAGTTTCTATTCTTTTTTATTTTGAAAAAGCTTATAACAAACATGGGGGCATGGAAATTTTTCAAGACTTGAAGGGCCTGATTTCAAAGGTAATTTACCAACGTTTTTGCTAATTTTTTGTCTAAAAGGCATTTAGTGTAGACTTCATTTGATTTTTTGATCCTTTTTGGGGGAGATGGGTGTCCTCAGGGTCACCTTTCTCCATTCTGTTCAATCTGAAAATTAAAAAATCGCCAGTCAGGGAAAGTTGGAATTGATAATCATTTTTGTTGATGCTTTCCATCTCTGCCAAGGGAAAATTTTGGCTGCACGGCGTCAACTTCAATTTTGTGTTTTTCGTGTTCGCAGTGGGTTACTGAAGGATTTTGTTTTCAGCTATAAGCGGGTATTTATTTCCTGAAAGTTCGGGCTTAGAACCCCTATCAGTCTCAAAAGGTCAGGTAAATTAAAATTTCCAAACAAGTGAAATTTTTGGGGGGTTTTTTTTGATAATAGCTTTCTTTTTTGCCTCACATAAGTACATTTAAAAAAATTGCAGTCAGGTTTGAATGTTTTGAAAATTATTAGTCCACTGATTGGGGTGCAGCAAGCGAACTTTGTTGCGTTTTTTCGGGGTTTGGGGAGACCAAAAATAGATTTTTGGTGTGTGGTATATGGTTTGCACGAAAATCTTAAACCAAAGCTCTTGATCCAATCCTCATCAAGGGGGCGGATTGCTCTGGGGCACTTCGCAATCTCCCAAAAGAAATTTTGTATTTTAATCGGGTGAACCCCCTTGGGGCTAAGGGGGTTGCTTTTCCTGAAATTTCACCCGAAAAGGGGTAAACCCGAAAACCTGCCTATGTATTTTCAGAAAACCCCCTTTTAGAGCAAAATGCTTAAAACCAAATGAGATTCCTCCCCGGGTATTTGTATTTTGCCCCCTTTCGGGGCAGCTGGCATTGACCTTGAGTGTTATGATGGTCCCTTACGATGATTTCCTCCTTGGAAAATCGCCAATCCAGAGATTAATTTTTATTTAATAATTTTGAAAGGAGGTCACCCCGAGGTTGCATATAAAAAACTTTTTTTTGGGGAAAGTGAACATGTTTTTTTTTTTTTTTTTTAAATTTTTTTTTAAAAATTTTTAATATTTTTAAAAAAAAAAAAAAAAAAACAAAAAGGGGAAAAGGTAACTGGCCCCCCATTTGGGTGTCCCCCAATTTTAGATCGAATTGGGGGTTTCCTTTTTTTTTTCGGATTTTCTTTCGGGCCCAAAAAGTCGGCCTTTTTTTTTTGACCCGGAAGGGGTTTTAAAAAACACATCCCTTTTGGCGGATATTCATGTCTTCATACTCACTTGTCTCTTCGGGAAGCTTAGTTTTCTTGTGGGTCCCCGTCACTGGGAATCATGGGAACCGGTGGGGGACAAAGCAGCCAAACAGGGTCCGGTTTCAAGTCTTTCCCGGGGCCTAGCGTTTGTTCCCATTGATTACCATAAATCCCTTTATATTGTCGTAACTGTGGGAAGTGAATGGTGTAAACAAAATTCATAAAAATTGTTTAAAATTTGCCCAGATTTAACCCAATTTTTTTCCCCTCTTTTGGGAGTAACCGTAAAGAGGGAAACGATTTTTTCCGGGTTTCATATTGGGGACAGCTAATAAAACCCCCAGTTGGGTATTCAGAAGGGAAGCCCCCCCTGGTGTTTGCGTGTGAAGCTTTTCGTGTTAAACATTTTTTTACAGAAGTGCTGATTTAGTGTATCAGGAGAAGTCTTTTCACCAGTGATTTTTTCAGTTTTTTTTCGTGAGATTTCAGTGATTTTTTTTTCTTTTTGAAAGGGAAAATTATTTTTAAAATATGGGTTTTTTTAATGTAACAGGGTCAAGGAGTTAAAAGATATTGTGCTTTTGCCCCTAAAATTTTTTAAATGATGGTTTTTTACTGTGGGTATTTGTATCAAAGAAAAATTATAGCTGAGGTCCTGATTTTGGTCCTAGTGCCCTGGACCCATAAACATAACTAACTAACTGCTGTCAAATAATTCTTTGTTTACCTTAGGTACGCTGTTGCAATTTACGCAAAATACCATATTTTGAAGAGTAATAGTAATTTACTTGTTTGTCGGGGGTGTTTGCCTTTGTGTTCTTAGACTTGAAGTTTTGTTTTGGTTTTGTGGTGTATTGTGCTGTACACATGTGTACATGAAGTGAGTGCGTGAGGATTTTGTGTGTGTTGTGGTTGTGGTGTTTGTGTGTGGTTTGTGGTGTGTGTGTGTGCCGCGCTCGCCCCGCCGCGTTTTATGGTGGGGTGGTTTTTTCCCTGTTCACATCGGAAAACGGCTTCAACCTCTTCAGTTTCGCGTGGGGTTTCTTTTTGGGGTTCCTGTATTTTTCTTTTTCATTTATTCTTTCCCCTTTCCTTGTTTTCGGTCCCTATGTCTTAACTTCACTTTTCTCCCCCTTCCGATGATCGTCTTTTGTTGCGCTCCAGGATTTTGGGGGCCTGGGTTTCTTTTATTTTTTAGGGAGGGTACAAAAGGGGCAGCTATCAAATTTTTGGGAATTGAATTGTTTTTGGCTTTTTTTTAGTTCCATTTTTTTTCACAAAGAAATTTTGCGAAAACAAGAAATTATGGGGTGGTAAAATTTTTATTTTTACACGACTTCACTTACGGACAATTTTACGCCTTTCAGTGATATTTAAGAATTTAAAAACTCAGTGGTCCAATTTTGCAATGCCTTCCCTTACGCCGTTGCAAAAAATTCGCAATAATCCATCTGGAAGAGGCAAACAATTTTTTTTTGCCTTGTTTTCCCATTGTTTAAAAAATTTGCTTTTTGTTGGCATTAAATTTGGCCCTTAGGGAAAATTGTGTTGTTTTGGTTTGGGGGGGGGGTTGTTTTCGCCGGCACGCGTTTTTATGGGGGTTATGGGTGGGGAAGGGGTTCCCCTTTTTTAAATTGAATTCACAGTAAATTTTTCCTTCGTGTTTCCTACCGCGGGTACTTGCCCTTTAATTTTGTTTTTTCTTTTATTCTTATTTCCCCCTACGTCATTGTTTTCCCCCCGCCCCTCTGGTCCCCATTCACGTCTTACACTTTTTCACTTTTCCCCTATAAAATTTAATGCAAATCTAAAAGGAAAAGGGGGGGTGTGGGCAGAAGTGGAGTTTTTCTTATTGTATTTTTTTTGAGGGGGGGGAAAAGGACAGTACAATTTTTTTCCAAAAAGGTTGTTCTGGGTGTGTGTGTGGGAAGTTTTGGGTTTTAAATTTTTAAAAAACCAGTATTCCAGTGTTTATTTCATTTGAAAATTTTCCCGCTTTTAGTTTGTTTTGATGGGGGTTTTCTAAAGCTTGGTTTCTTTTCTTACCAGGTTTCCCAACGGTTTACTTTTTGAAGAACTTTTTCTCCCAATCTTTCAATGGGCCTCCCTTTTGGCGCTTTTCAAATATTACACAAAACCAATTTTGGGTTGCAAAACTTTTAAAAAAACGCCCCCAGGGTTTTCTCCTTTTTAAAGTACATGCCTTTAGGGGGTTGTGGTTTTGGGGGGGGGGGGGGGGGGGGGGGGGGTTTTCATTTCCCGCGTCCCACAAAACGCTTTTTTTTTTAAATTCCCGGGGACCCCCTTTTTGCTCCCCGGCCCCCCCCGGGGTCCCCCCGACACCCCTTGGTTTTTTTGAAGAGTTAAATTTTCCCCTCTGATTTAAGTTTTGGAAGGTTTTAAGGTTTTCCTTTTTCTAGAATCATTTTAAAGAATTGGAAAAGGTTTTTTTTTTAAAGACTTTTGAATGATTTTTAAATTTGGTACACCCTGTTGGGCCCTTTCGGTCGCTTTGGGTTAAAACTTATCTTTCCTAGGATGGTTTGGGGTGGGGTGGGGGAGGGGGTTAAATTTTTCCCTGTAACGGAAATTTTTTTTATGTTTTTTTCTTCCCATGCCGCCCTTTTTTTCCCGTATTTTTTTTTAATTTTAGGGGTTTTCCCATGTCTTTGCTTTTAATTTTTGGTATTAGTTTTTTTTATTTTCTTTCCCCAAAAGGGGCACTGGTGGGAAAACACAGGGGTTGTTTTTTTTTTGGGTTTTTTGAAAAAAACCCCTTAATATTGTTTTATTTAAAATTTTTGGAAGTTGTTTGCTTTGTATCGTTTTTTTTTTCTTTTCTTCTCTTCCCTTCTTTCCTCCTCCCCTTTCCTTTTTCTTTCCTCTTCTTTCTCTTCTTCTTTCTTTCTTTTCCCTTTCTTTTTTTCCTTTCTCCCTTTCTTTTTTTCCCTTTTCCCCTTGTTAATTTTTTTTAACTTTCTTATGACATACAGTAACCAGTGTTGTTTCACTTGATAAAATGTTGATGAAAGGAAAACTAATGCTTTGGGGAATGTGTATGATGGTGTTACTACTATATCTGATATTGTGTATGCTTCTTTCGTGCCATCATTACTGTCAGATTCAGTGTTATACTTAATAAAAAAAATACAAGGGTCATGCTGCTGTCCAATCTCTGCAATGGCCTATATTTGGTACGCTGTTGCAAATATTACAGCAACATACCATATTGTGAAGAGTACCTAAGCAGGTTCTTTGTTTGTGTCAGTGTGTTTGCCTATGTGTTCTTGAAAAATTAGCTTTTGTGTTGGTTTTGTGTGTTTACATGTGACTGCTCTTGTGCAGGCATGATATATATATATATATATATATATATATATATATATATATATATATATATATATATATATATATATATATATATATGTATGTATATAAAATGTATATGTATTAAAAATGTATATATATATATGTATATATGTGTGTGTGTGTGTGTGTGTGTGTGTGTGTGTGTGTGTGTGTGTGTGTGTTAGGTGTGTTCGCCCACGGACGTGTTAGCATGT
>JAFLJL010002825.1:15000-17500 GCA_018398815.1 Conus ventricosus
GAGGATTGTCTGTAAATGTTGACAGAGAAGGAAACTACTGTAGGCATCGCTTGACTATAGAAGATTTTCAGAGAAGACGATCCCCTCAGACAAGCGGTTCGACCCTGAACTCTTTACACTCTAAGGGGGCCGGGATGCATCTAGGTCACGACTCCTACATTCTTCTGTCAAAACAGTTTTTGGCGCTGGTGGGATTCGAAACGGCAACTCCTGAATTGGTGGCGTCTCAAGCCATATCTTTTTGTGACGGATGTCTTCCCCCGGGTAACGAACACCTGCTGGAAATCATGACATTGACTCTTTATGACAGTCACTTTAGTTTCTTCTTGACCGACATGAATACAATTTAATGCAGTTTTTCAGAACGTGACATATCGTTGGAGGCTTACATGGAGAAACGGTGTTCGGGGTACATGTTTAAGTGATTAGTGTAAAGTGTGAGAATTCAAATAATTCTGCCGAGCAGTAACGTGAGTTTCTATTTATAGAGCATAAAAACATAAAATTAACGTTTCGTAATCAGGGGAGGGGGGGGGGGGGGGGGCAACAACTTCTCTGATCTCTTATTCTGACATACGTCATTTATCTTGTTTGTATCGAAGATCCACTTTTTACAAATTCGGCTAAAAATGTGCGTTATTGATCATCTGGGCGTGCATACACCCTTGCATTGTAAATATGGGATACATAGTGATCGTTCATTTCTGAATGATGTGGCCATGCGCATACTTTTTATATAGGAAAATTGATGAGTACCCTTTTCGGTATAAGGCTGGAAGATGTGCACACACACTCATATTTCTTCCACGGGACTGATTCTAATAAAGTATGGGCGTGCGCGCACCCACATCATGCAAAAAAAGGTTCAACTGTCGTTGTGTGTTTCTGTATATTTGTTCGTGTTTAAAATATTGGAAAAAAAATTTAGACAGAAGATGGGCGGGTAGATAAAAAGTGATAAAAGTGGAAATTTCTTCCAGGATGAATGAGAAACATGCAAGTTCCTATGGTTTGAATATTGTCTGTCTGATTGGGTGGTCATCCACGGCTAAAGAAGAGAGTGAAGTGGAATTAAACTGTAAAGACGCTGTATTGGAGATGAATTTGTTTAAACTTTGAATATTTCTCTCTCTCTCTCTCTCTCTCTCTCTCTCTCTCTTCTCTCTCTCTCTCTGTGTGTTTGTCTGTCTGTCTGTCTGTCTGTCTGTCTGTCTCTCTGTTTGTCTGTCTGTCTGTCATTCCCTCCCTCCCTCTCTCTCTCTCTCTCTCTGTCTGTCTGTCTGTCTGTCTGTCTGTCTGTCTGTCTCTCTCTCTCTCTCTCTCTCTCTCTCTCTCTCTCTCTCTCTCTCTCTCTCTGATATTTGCATGAAATAGTAAACCCCTTCGCAAATTGGTACTTATTCGGATTGCCATTCACCTGTCTACTGTTGGGGTACTCTTCCGATGTGATGCAGGACAGTACGTATAAACACTGGGTTCCTCCTCGTTGAGCTGTTTGGCTCCATCATCCAGTCTTGTCGCCTGCAGAGGGGTCTTTCTTGCTGGGCAATCTTGCACCGGTCCAGACGCCTTCTGAAACAGTTCAGTCGACATGGGAGCCTGTGTCTGCGTGTCAAGGTGGACGGACGGTTTTGCTTTGGGCAGGAAAGATTTTTTTTTTCTCTCTCTTTCTTTGGCTTGTTGTCCATTGACGCTGTTTTTGTTGTTGTTATTGTTGTTGTTTTTGTTTTTTATTGTTGGTGTTGTTATTGTTGTTGTTGTTGCTCTTCTTCTTCTCTTTGTTCTTGTTCTTCTTAATCTTTTTGTTGTTGTTGTTGCTGTTGCTGCTGCTGCTGTTGTTGTTGTTGTTGTTGTTGTTGTTGTTGTTGTTGTTCTTCTTCTTCTTCTTCTTCTTCTTCTTCTTCTTCTTCTTCTTCTTCTCCTCCTTCTCCTCCTTCTTCTTCTTCTTCTTGATGTCGCTGTTGTTGCTATTTGTCTTGTCGCCGTTGTGTCATTTGTTTTGTTACAGTTATCGTTTTGTTTGTCTTCGTGTTTCTATTTGTCTTCTTCTTTCAAACACATCAAGGCTATAGAGCACCGCGTGGGACTGATATCTAGATGAGGCGTCAGCTGATCCTCATCCATACACGCTCTTTCCCCAGCTTTTCCCTCATTTCATGAATCGATTTATTCATTCATTTAAATCCTGGGCATTGTGGCTCAACGGTTTGGTAGACATGGTATAGCTTATAATAATACAGACTATTCTGCACGTGTTAAGAGTTCCTCGATGACCGTGAAACTCTTTCCTCTTTATGTAGTTGTTGTTGTTTGTCTTGGTCTCGTTAAACTGATGTTGTCGTTGGTTTTATACCCCTCTGTCTTGTAGTGGTTCTTGTTTTTTATTTGATAATTTTCTTATTCTCGTATATTTTGTTGTCGTTGTTGCTGTGAAAAAGGTCCCGTGTACTTAGCCGGACTACAAACTCCGACAGAAATCAGGGAGAAACTATACATTTTT
>JAFLJL010002825.1:22500-25000 GCA_018398815.1 Conus ventricosus
CCACTCCCTTTGTAGTTGGGTAGAGGGGATTAATCCTTGCCTGTGTCTATACAGGGAGTGTCCGCAGGAGTGTCAGCCTGCGTACGCAAAAAAAAAAAAATCAAAAAAAAAAATCTCATTTCCTGTAGGGCGTTACTGAACAGCCGCCATTGAACACCAGCAGCCGAGAGTGATTCTGTTCGGCGGCAGTGCAGGGTGTGCGCTGGTGGGTGTCCTCGTGACGGCTCGGACGGCAGGTGCCGTGCCAGAGCTGTGACGGGACAAGGCCACAGGTTGTGGGAGAGAACGGGCGCTGGAATGAACGGCGTGGAGGTGATGCCGCTGGAGTGGTCCTGGAATGGAGACATTGCCAACACACACACACACACAGCACACACACGCACGCACGCACGCACGCACGCACACACACACACACACACGCACGCACGCACGCACACACACACACACACACCACACACACACGCACGCACGCACGCACGCACGCACGCACGCACGCACACACACACACACACACACACACACACACATCAAAACCCCCCCACCCCACCCCACCAACACCCCCCCCCCCCACCCCCCACTCCCCCCCAAAAAAACCCCAAAAAACAATAAATAACTTTAAAACATAAATAAAAGAAAATAATTACGTACGCAAGCGTGTACATACACATATGCGCGCGCGCGCACACGCACACATACATACACAGCCACACACACACGCACACACACACACACACACACACACACACACACACCACACACACGCACGCACGCACGCACGCACGCACGCGCACACACGCGCGCGCGCACACACGCGCGCGCACACACACAAACACACACACACACACACACACACACACACACACGCGCGCGCGCGCACGCACGCACGCACACCACACACACACACACACACACACACACGCTGACACGCTGAGAGAGAGAGAGAGAGAGAGAGAGAGAGAGAGAGAGAGAGAGAGAGAGAGGGGAGAAGAGAAAGAGAGAAGAGAGGAAAGAGGAGGGGGAGAAAGAAGAGGAGAGAAGAGAGAGAGAGAGAGAGAGGGGAGGAGAGAGGAGAGAGGAGAGAGAGAGAGAGAGAGGAGAGAGAAGAGAGAGAGGGAGAGGAGAAGAGAGAAAGAGAAGAGAGAGAGGGAGAGAGAGAGAGAGAGAGAGAGAGAGAGAAGAGAGAGAGAGAGAGAGAGAGAGAGAGAGAGAGAGCGGGGAGGGATACAACCACTTGCAAAGGTAGTTAATTTCAAAACTTCCAGCAAACCTGCCACACGTGCGACAGCTGTGCAATTATACACCACATGTTGCCGCCTCTTGTGCCAAACGTGGATTACATTTCTATTCATTAAAAAAAAAAGGGGGAGAGAGAGAGAGAGAGAGAGAGAGAGAGAGAGAGAGCAGCGAGAGGGAGAGAGAGAGAGACAGCGAGAGAGAGAGAGAGAGAGAGAGAGAGAGAGAGAGAGAGAGAGAGAGAGAGAGAGACAGCGAGAGGGAGAGAGGAGAGGGGAGAGAGAGAGAAAAGGGGAGAGGAGGAAAAAAGGGGGAAGAGAGAAAAATTGAAACTTTTTTAAAATTTTTCGGCCCCCGGTTAGCAATGTGGGGTTGCAGCGAACACATAGAGAGAGGAGGAGAGAGAGAGAGAGGGAGGGGAAAGGGGAGGGGGAGAGAGAATGAAGGAGGGAGGGGAAGGAGGGGAAGGGGAGAGGAGAGAGAGAGAGAGAGAGAAAAAAGGAGAGAAATGACGACAAAAGATATTTTTCGGTATTTAATGCTAATTCATAAAGGAAACCCTTTTTATTCTTAATGTGTAGGTTAGAATTTTTCTCTCTTTTTTTTTTCCATTGCTTAATAAATAAAACGTAGAAATTATTTTCTTGTAATATGCCATTTTCGTTTGAAAAGTCATTGTTTTAGTTCAATGGGGGTCACTTTCGGGAAATTGTCTGTGTTCCCCCCAAAATTTTGGGTTTCTTGAAAGGGATTTTAAAAATTGGGATCTCAACAGAAAGTGGGGTTTGTTCACAAGTTGGTTATAAAAAAAGGACTTTCTCTGTTTTTTCTTCTTGGATTGCTATGAGGGGGAGAGAGAGGTGAGAGGAGAGAGAGGGAAAAGAGGGGGGGAGAGAAGGGGGAGAAAGGGGAGAGGGGAGAGAGACCAGAGAGGGAGAGACAGAGGAGGAGAAAAAGGGAGAGAGAGGGAAGGAGGGGGAGAGAGGGGAGAGAGAGAGAGAGAGAGATGGGGAGAGAGAGAGGGAAGAAAAAGGAGAGTGAAAAGAGTTTTAAGAGAGAGAGGGTGAGAAAGGGAGGAGAGGGGAGAGGAGAGAGAGAGAGAGGAGAGACGAGGAGAGAGAGAGGAGGAGAGAGAGAGGGGAGAGAGAGTAAACAATGCAACGTGGGAACCCAAATAATATCAAAAGACGAAAAAGCTTAGGCCGGTTTAGAATGTATTCCGGTTTTTTAAATTTTTTTTTTTTTCTTCTTCCCCCTTTTTTTTTCT
>JAFLJL010002825.1:30000-35282 GCA_018398815.1 Conus ventricosus
ATAAAAAAACAAAAGGTAAAAAATAAACTAATGGATAAAAAAGACTTCAAATTTTCAGCAAAAATCTATGGAAAGCTGAACTTTGGTTTGCACTTGTAATTTTACGGGGATGTGAGAATATTTTTATGGCTCAACACTCACACACCTAATTATACCTGGAAAACACCTACGTCAGTGAAATAGGTGATAGACAGGCAATACAACACCATCAACTTTATAACACCTACCTTTTTGGTGGGCAGTGGTCAGGTTCACCATCTGAAAAGAACTGATGGGTGTTGTGAGGTGTTAGTAGTTACACAGGTAGCTAGGAATATACGTGAAATTTTTGTGACGCTTTTAAGTCACATAGCAGTTACATAGCAGCAACAAAAATAAGAAGTCAAAATCATACCATATTTACTGATAATGTATTGGAGTGCATGCTTTTTGAGATCTGCATGAGTTAGTTTGTGTTTGTGAGAAAAAGAATTCCTATGACTGATAATATTTCTAACTATATGCAGGTGTTAGTAGGAAGGAAGAGAGGCAGGCATCACAACACAAAACAACACTGAAATATTTTTGTTGTACTCACCATATGGTTCCAGATGTAATGAATTATATAATCCAAATGTGATCACACACAAACAACACAGTCACTGGAAATGTTCTTGCTTTTGATCACTTTTGTCACACACAGATCACTGACATGAAATGTTCTTTCCGTTGTGCACTTTTCGTACATCCACATACTCCAGTACTTTTGTATGTGGCACTTTCAATATTTCGTCAACCCAAAAAACAGTCTGTACAAAACAAAAATGACAACGTCCAGTCCTTGATTTAGTCAAGTATCAGGTGTACTGCTAGGAATGAGTGTGTAGGAACCTACTCACTGCTGGTGAAAGAAAAAAAAAAAAGCACCCACGATCCTTGCACAAAGCCACCTTACACATCACACACTCTGTGTTGACTGGATGGCATTGCTGCTGGGGTTTTCCTGCCTTCCTTCTTGCAACAGACACAGTCCTTGCCTCTGGCAGACTGGATTTTGGAAGGAGTGTGTTTGTGCTTGTCTGGATTGTCATGAACGATGGGACGGCCGATCTGTTTTCGACCCTTGAAACCATTCACCATGCCCATGACAATCTCAGTGTGAAAATCCACATGCAGTTTCAGTGGGGCATCTGCAGAATTTTTGTAGATTACAAAGGCATTTACTGCAGCAGTGTCCAGGCGAGAGAAGAATACAAATTTCCAACACTTCATGAACTTCTGCTTGGGACCTAATATGATCGCAATTGATCATGCTTGTCAACACCGTTGTAGTTCTTGGTGTAATCAGCCACAGCCAGGGGCCTAGAATACCTGGCTTTTTCAACACCCCTGCACCTTTTCTGACAAGCTCTCCATCGGTTCCATCATGGACAGAAGTAAGAAGGGTGACCTTACGACGGTCAAACCAAGCAACAGCCTGAAGCTGGCCTTCAAATCATCATAGCCAATCTCACGAAACCAGCACTTTGTGTCCCAGACTTTTTGACACATTTTGCTGGCTTCATATCCTGTGGCAGACCCTTCCTGTTGTTTCGCACAGTCCCACATGCCAAGGTTTTCTTCAGAAACAGATATTGAATGAGGGGGACTGACGTGAAATAATTATCAAAGTAGATGGTGTGCCACTTGAAATAATGGGGTTCTGCCCAGTGTTTGACGACACGATCCCCTAGGGCATCACCTGTCCCAGCAGGCACATCATTGGTTTCCCAGTATATACTGAATAATTCAGATATAAAAAGAATCGGCATCACACAAAGCCCACACCTTGAGGCCCCACTTCGTTGGTTTTGCAGACACGTACTGCAAAAAAACACACAAAAACACAACGACCCTTGAACGTGATCATTGCCTCATCTACTGTGATGTTTTGCCCAGGTAGAAACTGCATAGCAAAACATTCTTGAGTCATGGAAATGAGAGGTCTGACTTTGAACAGGGGGTCATACCCAGCCTGACCTCTGGGAACAAACTGAGTGGTATCAGCGAGGTGAAAGTACTGGTTCAGCTGTTCAAACCTGTTCTTCGACATGACACTTGACACCCAAGGACTGAAGAAAGGAGAAGAGTCTTTCCAGTAAAACTCACGATGAGGAACAGGGGCCATGGTCATAAACATGAGAAGACCAACAAAAGCTCTGATTTCATCCACAGTGGTTGGCTGAAACTTCTCCTCAAGAAGACCAGCAGCATGAGCGTTTGTCCTGCATACAGGTTGGTTTCCTGACCATGAGATGGAATGGGTCCAAAGGAAAAACAAGCGAAAATAATCAAAAGGTGTTCGAAGATTCACTTGTGGACGAGAGGGGGGGGGGGGGGGGGGGGGGGGGGGGGGGGCTGTATGCACCAAACACACGAACTTCAGTCGAAAGTCGTCGTTTGACCACTGCGATGACTGTGCACATCCACCGACATCAGTAGCACCTGCGTCACCTGTGTCACCTATGTCCGAGTCACTGTCGCTACTCGCATTCACTCCTTCTGCAACTTCATAGCCACTGTCGCTGTCTACAGAGTCAAGATCAATGTCCGATTGATTCCAGTCGTCATGTTCGGTCGGAAAACACATTCATATTGAACATTTGGTCCACAGTCAAGCTCATGTCACTGTCACAGTCAGAGCGCGACATTTCGATCGTAGTCGGAAGTCGATGGGATGACCAGAAAAATCGATTTAAAAAACAAAATAGCCACAAACCGCTTTTGCAAATGGCGCTGAGAAAGGTAGGAAAGACCCGGATAACGACCGGTTTGTCTTATTACTGTGGTCAACCCAAATACGGGAGGCACACCGAGACAATCAGCCAACTGGAGGAACGGGCGGTACAGGGCGGATCAGGAGCCTGACGGGTCGGGCGGAATAGGGCGGAAGGGGGATGATTTCCAAAGGCAGACACTTTCATCTGGCCTGCAAATGCAACGCTTGATTTACTCCTCGGTCCAGCGTTTACGCTGTCCGTTCTCATTCAATCAATGCACAAATATGATCGATCGTCAGGACGTGAAAGCTCCACTGATTAGATCATTGCACAATATCCCGCAAGACTTCTCATGGATTTCATGGTCATCTGTCTCAAAAAGTGGAACTAACAACTGACAACAACTAGTCCTCGTGTCTGACTGGTAGAACAAGAATGATGTAAAGTCTGGACACCCTGTTTGTCGTCTGTTCGTGAGAAATCATTATGTCAAAACAGTTAAACTTGATTTTATTAGAAACTAAGGTAAACTGATTGTCGAAATCGTCAACCCATAAATCCGTTAAAGGGAGAGAGAGAGAGAGAGAGAGAGAGAGGAGAGAAGGAGAGAAGAGAGAGAGAGAGAGAGAGAGAGAGTTTTAATGTTAGGCCTCCAGCCTGTAAACACACAGAGAGAGAGAGAGAGAGAGAGAGGGAGAGAGAGAGAAGAGAGAGAGAGGAGAGGAGAGAGAGGAGAGAGAGAGAGAGAGAGAGTTTTAATGTTAGGCCTCCAGCCTGTAAACACACACACAGAGAGAGAGAGAGAGAGAGAGAGGAGAGAGAGAGAGAGATGAGAGAGAGGAGAGAGGAGACGAGAGAGAGAGAGGGGGGGGGAGGGAGGAGACTCAGAGGTGGAAAGAGAAACAGTACTTGTATCATTGAGAAAAAAAATCGTTCAACACAGGTTTATTCATTGAAAGCCAACCGCGATACACTACAAATACAGTACTACACAATACGATACAAAGCTCCACAATTCAATGCGACACACGACACGACACGACACGACCACACGACACGACACACGACACGACACGACACGACACGACACTACCATGCAACGCAGCGTAAACCGATTGTGCTTTCAGACAGTCCAGTCTGTAAACAGCCCTAGCTTTCAGGCTGACAGAAGGGCAAATCTCACCATTTGCACCACACCCCATAACCCCATCCCCATACCATACCCCTCTCCACATTCCCACAATCACCACAAAAGAAAACAGGCCTACAAGATCACTGGGTTTTGTTGTTGTTGTTGTTACGTCCAAGGTTAGAGTGGCTACTCCAGGAATAGGAGGATACCATAGATAGATATGCTGCTGTTCCGACCCATGTTCTACTGATATGAAGCTATATTAGACTGTGAGGAAGTTGGACGTGTGTGTGTGTGTGTGTGTGTGTGTGTGTGAAGGGGAGGGATGGGGAAGACAGGCGAAGAAGAGTAGAGAGAAGGTTGTCTGTCTCGAAGCTTACCTTTTCTTTCCTCAGAGCATATACCGTGACCCGGAGACGCCCCAAAGCTGGAAAAGCTCAAAACACAAGCCCCTAAGCGAGACTTTGGACACAAAAGCACGAATGACACATGTGGGGAAAAAGAAAACCGAGATGTGTTAAAAAGAGGGAACACCGGGCTTCCCCACCCCCCCCCCCCCCCCCCCCCCCCCCCCCCCCCCGGGACAACACGTCCGTGTCACACGAATCACCTAGATCTGTACTTTGTAAAAAAAAAATCTCTGACGCAGAAAGATTTCCTTTCGTACCCCCTCCTGTAGAAGCGATTCTCTACGTCAAACTATTGAAGCTGGCTGACTAAAATCTATCGGCATTGTAGTTCACTACCATCGTACGGGGTGGGAACACAGAATTACTGAACATTCGCTCTTTTCAATAACAAAATTCGCGCCTTTCGGCGATTTCAGAGTCGCACTATTCTGCAGACACTCAATCTGAAAATCACAAAAATTTCGCGCTTTTCGGATGTACCCCGTGGGCGAGTTGTATTTGTGTGTGTGTGTGTGTGTGTGTGTGTGTGTGTGTGGTGTGTGTGTGTGTGTGGTGTGTGTGTGTGTGTATGTGCGCGCGCGCGCGCCCGTGTGTGTGTGGTGTGTGTGTGTGGTTTAAGCTTGCACTTGAGAGAACAGGAAAAGGCCGACTCTAAGCCACTTTCACCCTCCACCGAGTTTTTGGGCGAAAGTGGCCTAAAAGCCGCCTTTTCCTGTGGCGGAAGAGAGAGAGAGAATCACCGGCAGACAGACAGAGAAGAGAGAGACAGAGAGAGAGACAGACAGACAGACAGAGAGGCGGGCAGACACACACACAGCATTTTATGGCACGGCTCGCGCAGACAAGCGACCTCGCACACAGTGCACGGCTCGCCACAACCTGCGACCAAAAAATCAATAAAGCACACCTGACGGCCCGTTAACTGCAACATAAGCGAATGTTCTAGACTGTCACGTGTCATTGCCACGTTCGTATGCCCGCGACAAACGGGAGCTGCACCGA
>JAFLJL010002826.1:0-15000 GCA_018398815.1 Conus ventricosus
TGACATCCCGGGGCAGAACCACCATTTTTAGTTCTAAATCCCTGACAAACATGCCCCCGTAACAACGTCAACACCACTATCACTTCGGCAGAGTCGGACCAGCCAATAAGACGGGTGACGTGACTCCCATGAGTTCCTATGGATAATCTGGATTTAGGCCTACACGTCAACTAGTTTTAAACTTGCAATGGAAATGCATGCCCCAAATCCCGCTTTGGTTATATTTAAGTATTAGGAAACGGGGCCGACGACTGGCTAAAATCTCTTACTATGTGTAACCCCCAATGATGAAGGCAATCTACTGCCATTGCTAGTCGCGGGCAAATGGTAGGGCAAGGCAAGGCAAATAAAAATCCCACAGACTTCAAGTCGATTAGGAGCTGTAGCCCACTTCTCTCTCTCTCTCTCCTCTCTCTCTCTCTCCCCTCTCTCTCATTTCAAAGACCCCCCCCCCCTTTTTTTTTCCCCCTTTCCTTTATGCCTGAACCACTCAGCACCCACAATTGAAACCCATTAACTCAACACGCAAGCCCAGACATGCATGCATATCCAGATACGCATAGAACAAGCCAATGGAAGTGTCTCTTTTTAGTCTTCCTTCTTCTTTTTGTTTTGATTTGTTATCTACTCCCCCCTCTTCACTTCTCTTCCTCCATCCCGCCCTCTTTCTCGCTTATTCGACTCCCTCTCTATTCCTATCTTCCTTTGGAACTGGCAACGAAAGGTTCACTTGCTGATTTTTTAAACCAGTCAATACTTCGTCTGTCTGTGCACCTGTCTACACAGGCAAAGAAGCATACAATAACAGTTGTTTGAAACAAGTCTTTCATCGCACCATCATCAAAATCATCATCATCTACTTTTTCTTCTTCTTCTTCTTCTCTTCTTTCTCTCCTCTCTCTCTCTCTCTCTCTCTCTCTCTCCTCTCTCTCTCTCTCTCTCTCTCTTGTCAGATAATATTTTTCCTAACCCAAGCAATCGGGGCCAAAAAAGTTGAGCTAAAAAACAATGGAAAGAAAAGCGATGTCGAACACATCCGGTTGGCTAGGATGTGTCGGCTTTGATCGATCGCGTGGTGTTGCAGCATAAACAAAGCCCTCTCCACGCCCCATATGTCTCTCCAACAGTTATCTAAAAACAACCCCACCACCACCACCACCACCACCACCCCGCCCCTCGTCCCAGTCCCCTTTTGCCCTCATTCTTCTCCCCCATCCCCCATACCCCCCCCCCCCCTTCCATTTATTTCATCCTAACACACCCCTCTTGGGCACACCGGTTTTTTTTTTTTTTTTTTTTTTTTTTTTCCAGTGAAAAATCCGGCCGAACAAAACCTGACATACAGCATTCAAGGCGAACGCTGAAAGATCAAGTCGCTTTTCGTTGACGTTTTTTTTTTTTTTTTTCTTGATTTTTGTCGTGGTAATTTGTTTTGTCTCTTTTGTCCATCCGAAATGATTATACTATTTCTTTAAAAGTGTTTCAGTTGTCCGCTTGCGGTGCTCTCACTTTGAAACTAATCTTGAGTTTTTTTTGTTCAACAAAATCACACACACTTACACACTATTTTGTCTATGTTATATTGTTTTTATTTCAGTTACATAAAAATTTCTTTGCTCTCCTAAATTCCTGCTACCTTCTTGAATGTCACTTACATTTTTTTTGTTCAAATTCCAACTTCCCATTCTTAATTTCAGTACCCTTCTCTTTTATCCTTACATTTTTTTGTTGTTGACAGGAGGACATGTCAATGAATGAACTAATTTTGGTGTCGTTTTCACCAGCAGTAGGAAAGAAAGGTTTATAGTTGTCAGCTTCAGGACTCTATGGTTTATAGGTTGTCAGCTTCAGGGACTCTATGGTTTTTAAGGTTGTCAGCTTTAGGACTCTATGGTTTACAGGTTGTCAGCTTTAGGACTCTATGGTTTACAGGTTGTCAGCTTTAGGACTCTATGGTTTACAGGTTGTCAGCTTTAGGACTCTATGGTTTACAGGTTGTCAGCTTAGGACTCTATGGTTTATAGTTGTCAGCTTTAGGACTCTATGGTTTATAGGTTGTCAGCTTTAGGACTCTAATGTAGATCTGGAACGTGGCACTTGTTGGCAGGGTTTTAGACAATCAATGAAGAAGCCCTTCTCTGTGCCAAGCGACGAGGACGGTTTGGCACTAAATAGTTAGTGTAGATTATCGCAACTTAATCTTAACAAATCAACTGAATGATAATGGGGGGCCGGAATAGCTCAGTTGGTAGAGCGCCGGACTCGTAGTCTTGGTGATCCTGGGGTTGCGGGTTCGAATCTCCGCCGGGCCGTTTCGGTACAGGGGGATTTTTTCCCTCGGAATTTACATTGGTTCTGACTCCATTTCCAATACAGTCCTTCGAATGAGACTATAAACCGAGGTTCCGTGTGTGAATGCACGCATAACATCTTGCACACACGTAAAAATCCCATCACCAACTTTCGGAAGAGTAGGCCACTTTGGCCGTTGGTATAGATGGAACGTCACACACAGCATGCACCCTGCGTGAGAAACGGAAAGAATGGAGGACGTGAGGAAATAGAGTGAACGACATTGAACTATATGACTGGATGACACGGGAAACGACTGAATGAAGCACCAGCTGGCAGTTCTTCTGTCGGCACTACCCAGGTAGGCAGCCCGTTGTGTATAAACGAGTGTGGATTGTAAAGCGCTTAGAGCTTGGTCTCTAGCCGAGAATAGGCGCTATTAAAAACTATTCATTATAACGATGATAATAAACAGTCTGGCGATGAAACTACCATAGGTTGGGAAAAGCTCATTCTGAGCCCAGCGTATACCCAGTCCACGACTTCAAAGAATGTACGGACCACTCCTTAGTTTCCCTGCTGGTTTGACTGAAACTAAACTTGGCACAGACCACAAGCATCCACCAACTAAGGTACTGTCCAATGATAATTGTGGTTGCAGTGCGCGCTTGTCTGAGATCCACTTTCATGGTAATGAAAACTAAATAATTATCACTTTTGCGAGCAACCATTACCTTCACTGTGAGTTATTTTTTCCCCTTGTAATAAAGCATTTCACTATACTCCCCATCCCGCTGTATTCTGTGATCTATTCAACATTCATGTTGTGGGAAATAAAAACAAAAACACAACAACCCAAACCTACTCTCTTCCTACCAATCAGAGAACGCTACTATTTTTTTTTGACATTTGAGATAAATAATGGCTGAACGTACTTATTTTGGACATTTGAGATAAATAATGGCCGAACGTACTTATTTTGGACATTTGAGATAACTAATGGCCGAACGTACTTCTTCTTCTTCTTCTTCTCGTTGCCATTCACACGCGGAGACCGGTTCGTTCCAGAAATGCCGTGGTCTTCTCTAGGGACGCCACCGTGCCGTACAGCTTGTCCTTGACGGTGGTAGGCTCTGGCCACAGCCTTCTCTCAACCATCGGAAGTTCCCCGCATTCCTGTAGTATGTGGGGCGTGTCCTGTTCAGCCTCTCCACAAGGACACATTGGGGATGGCCACAACCTTGAGTTTCGAATGGAGGTGTTTATTTAGTCTGTTGTGCCCTGTTCGCAGCCTGAAGATGGGACCTGCTCTGGTCTTGCAAGCAGGTGGAGGCTGTCATTCTGTGCCGGAGTTCGAAACAGAGCTTTGGTAATGGCATTCAGCTCTGCAAGGGTTACCGCGTTATCTTCCTGCTCTTTTGCGGCGCCCGTTTTGGCCATCTCATCTGCTTTTTTCGTTTCCCTCAATGCGCGCAGTGTGAGGGGATCCACTGAAGCACTGTTCGAAGACTCTGATGTTGTTCAGGCCTCTTCAATGAGGGTAGCCTGTCACTGTTGTAGGCTTGAAGGACAGACAGAGCGTCTATTAGAAAGACAACCTGGATGTTGTGGTCTGCCTGTGGCGATGGTGTGTGCTGCCTGTGTGAGAGCGTCAACTTCCGCCTTGTAGTTGTACAATGAAGGCCTGTCTGTAGCGCCTCTTCTGTCCGTTCTCCACTGGGGTATTGGATGTAGACCCCGGCTCCTCCATTTTTAACGGCATTGGTGGCAGAGCCGTCTGGTGTATACCCTGATCCAGAATCTGCGGGGTATCTTTCTTCCAACATTGCCAGTGTTAGGGTCCTTCAGCACTTGGTCATCATGGTCACCCTTACTGTTGATATGGGGAATGGTTGTGATGACAGTGATGTTGTTTTCTCTGTCTTCCCAGGGTGGTGCGTCAAGGGAGAAGGAGAGGGGTATGACCTGTTTTGGGAGGATATCTTGGTATTTTTGGGTCAGGGCCCTAGACTCCACAGCAAAGCTTGATCTTTTTAGCCTGCGTGAGGATGGTGCTTGGAGTCGGTCTTTCATTGGGTGGTTCTGTGAGCACCTGAACTTGTTGGCCTGGGTCATTGCCTTTTGCTGTCTCCTGCTGGAGAGCGGTGGAATGCTTGATGTTTCTTCCATCTTCTGAATTGGCGTGGTCTTCATGGCACCAGTAATGATACGCAGTGCCTGGTTTTGGACTTTGTCCAGGGTCTGCAGGTGTGTCTTGGCAGCTGTCATCCAAGACGTGGACCCGTACTCAAGGTGTGGTCTTACTGAACCCTGGTACACTGACTTCAGGATCTTGTCAGTTGCGCCCCATGTGGTTCCAGCCAGTTTCCTCATTATGTTCAGCTTCCTTCTGGCTTTCCCCTCTGCCTGGTTGATATGAGGTTTCCAGTCATTCTCTTGTCAAAGGTAACACCAAGGTATGTTTGCTGGTCTTCATACCTTAGTGTGGCGTTTCCTAGGGTGAGTTTTCCAGGCTTGGCTTTTGGGGATAGCGTGAAAAGAGTGGCAGTTGACTTCTCCCTGTTGATAGTTACGCACCAGCTTTCAGCCCATGCTGCAACATTCTCCAGGGCGATCCGCATCCTATAAGTTGCTGTTGTTGCATACTCTTCACAGCACCAGAGCACCAGGTCGTCTGCATATAGCGCCGCGTGGACACCTCTTGGTAGTTCTGCTACAATGTCGTTGATAAAGAGTATGAACAAAGAGGGGGAGAGGACGCCTCCCTGGGGAACTCCCTGTCTCAGCAACACCTTTTGGCCACAGCGGCCGTCTACCGACACTCTGGCTCTTCGGTTGTGTAGGTACGACTTGGTCCACTGATACATATTGCCACTGATGCCGCAACGCAGAAGCTTCACCAGGAGACCGTCTTTCCAGACCTTGTCAAACGCTTTCTGTAGGTCAATAAAGACCGCCAGGGCTGCCTTCTGGGCCTGGGAAAGCATCCTCTATGACCTGTGAGAGGTGTGTGGTTTGGTCTTCGGTACTTTTATACTGTCTGAAGCCAGCTTGCTCAGGGACAATGATGCTCTCTGTCTCCAGGTAAAGTTGAAGGCGATGGTTGATAATGTGTTCCAGGGTCTTACAGACACAGCTTGTTAGACTGATGGGACGGTAGCTTTGGGCTTTACTTTTGTTCTTGCCACGTTTGAGGATGGGTATCATTATGGCTTCCTCGCCAGCACTGTGGAACCTGGCCTTGCTTCCAGCTGAGATTGAATATGTCCACAATTTCTGAAGCGCGATGTTTCCTAAGTGTTGAAGCATTTCATTCGTTATGGTGTCAGGTCCCGGAGACTTCTTTTTCTTCAACTTCTTAATGGCCTTCTTCATTTCCGCCAAGCTGATGTTAGTATGCATGGCATCTGGTACCTCTTTCTTTCTGCTCTTCTTTCCCTCTCTTCTTGTCGTATCTCTTTCTGCTGGTGCTGGCTAATGTTGATGTTACTCTCTGCAGCGTAAGCTCTTGCAAAGTTGTTGGCTGCGGCCCTTCCTGTAAGTGTGTTTCCTTCATCATCTAGGGTGATCTTCTGGCCACTGTGTGCTTTCTTCATTCAGGGCCTTTGTCAATTTCCAAAGCTTTGTTGTGTCTTTCTCCATGTTTAGGCTTGCTGTTTTCTCTCTCCAACTTCTTCTTTTGCTCTCTAACTTAGTCCGCAAGAATTTTGCTTTTCTTTCTTGGAGTTTGATGTTATTCTCTGGCTGGGATCGGTTTCAGCCTCTATCCTTGCTTCTGTGAGAGCGTCATGTGTCTTCTGTAGCTCACTCGTCCAGTAGGGGGTGTAGTTTTTCTTGCTCCTCTTGGTATGCACTCCTTGGCTGCCTGGGAAACGCTGGTGTTGAATTCTTTGACTACATTGTTGATGTTCCTCCCTTCAACTACTATGCTTCTTGTCAGCTCGTTGGTGCGTGTGCTGAACAAGCCCCACTGTGCCTTCTTGTAGTTCCATCGCGGATGTTGTGGCTGTCCTTGTGCTTTAGCACTCATAGTAAGGACAACTGGGCGATGGTCACTGCCTCCAAGTTGTTCTTCAACCTTTCTTCTGATCTTTCTGTGGATGTCGTCGGTGCAGAAAGCCAGGTCTGGAGTCGTGGTGGTGTGCCAGCGGCGGGAGTAGAAGGTATGTGTATCAGTGGGATCATTGACAAGAATGAGGGTGGTGTTCATCTTGCCAAGCTTCAACTTCTTCTCCTCTGTTGTCAATGTTGTTATATCCCCAACTCTGGGACCGGCTGTTGAAGTCTCCAGTGATGAGGAAGCCGCTGTCTGGGACCTGGATTGTGTCAAGGGACAGCATCTTGTCATCAGGCAGTAATAATTGACGATGTTGATTGTGCTGTCTTGGGTGACCACCTTGACTTCTATGTATTCAGCTTCACCAGTGAATTTCTTTACTTCGGAGGCGTTGATGTTATTTCTCACCAGTGTCATTACTCCTCCCTTTGTTCTCCCTTTTCGTCCGCCGAACGTACTTATTTTGGACATTTGAGATAAATAACGGCTGAACGTACTTATTTGGACATTTGAGATAAATAATGGCTGAACGTACTTATTTTGCACATTTGAGATAAATAATGGCTGAACGTACTTATTTTGCACATTTGAGATAAATAATGGCTGAACGTACTTAGGAGAGTACAAATTCCTACGACTTTTTTCCTCAGTCAAACAAGGTTACTGGTTTTTGGTGCATGGGTTAAAAACATTAATGTGCTGAAACGTTATTAGAAAAGATACTCTGATTTACTTCTAACCCTTAAAGAAAAAATCTTTTTTTTCTATAGAAGGTGTTTGTGCGTTTTAGATGCAGAGAGAGAGAGAGAGGAGAGGAGAGAAGGAGAGAGAGAGAGAGAGAGAGAGAGATGAGAGAGAGAGAGAGAGAAGAGATACGCATAGATACATATAGATACAATCGGAAGCAGATATTAGGTTGCTTAAACTCGTCAGTTTGTTTTCCATCTCTGTCTTGTTCATTGGTGAATAAGAATACATTGTCGGTCTATCTCATTCGCCATAATTCTGTAAAACTTCATTGGGGTTGGTCGGGACAGCTGGTGGAATTCACTGTTTGTGTTTACTAGTCACATGAGCTGTGCTAACACGAGTCAGCGAATTCTGGCGAATGTAAGCAAGTCCTAACTCTTCAAACTCCAAGAATCCCAGCCTGTCTTTGAATGTAGCGATGGTGTTATTTGTTGAGGACGGGATAGCTTTGGTGTTGGTACTTTTTTTTTTTTTTGAGTGGTGTATGTTTGCACAATCGATCAGAAAGCGAGCAAGAAGAAAGACAGGTAAAGTGGAACAGTTGACGTGACGGGCTGCAACTCTTTGCATAAAAAGCTCTGCCATTTGGCGCCGATAATAGAGACTGTTTACAGACAGCGGCAGTCTGCCGATGACAAACGACACCAACATTCACAGAGGCAGTGCACGGTGGATAGACGAAGGCCACGTGCAGTGAAGGAATAATGGCGGGCCAATGGCTTCCTTCCGCTGATCAACTCTCTGTTGACACTGTTTTGTGCACACGTGCAGGAGTCGTAATTGTTGATGTGAAGCTTATCCTTCCTTTGTGGCTAATATTATCTTAGAAAGCAAGGCGATGAACAATTTAATGTAAAAATCACATTCTGGTATAATTTCAATCTGTGGCTTGGTAAAGCTTATGCTATATTTTTTTCATGAGATAATTCACGATTTTGTGTGCACAAAATAATGTTTTCATTACGAAGAAATGTCTACGAAAAAAAAATCCGCTTTCAGGACAAAAGTTACTAGTTTCATGACAAAAGTTACAGTTTTCATGTCATATATTGCTGTTTTCCTTTCATTTAAAAAACAATCACCGTTTTTATGACCACAATATTTTTTATGATGAGAATTACCGTTTTCATTAAGACAACCATTCTTTCGGGAAGAAAATTGTAATACAGATCTTTTGGAACTCGTTTTGTGCTGTATACACGGTGTCTAGCCTCTTTGGACATTCAGTCATTTATTCCGTCCTTCCTTCCTTCAATTTTTATCCGATCTATCTTGGTAGGTGGGGGATGGGGTTTGTAAAAGACGTTCTTGCAGTCAGGGCGCTCCACTGCTGTCGGTTTTCAGTAGTTCGTAATAAGGTAGAGTTCAGTCCTACACATCATTCTTCAAAGATGTCTGCAGCAGCATTGTGTCCCCAGTGATTAGCACAAAGGTAGAGCACAGATTATGTGCGGAACCTGGTCACTAACCTAGCTGGGCCCCACGAACCACTTCTGGCAACCGTCAAACGACGGAGATGACATGGTTTGGCCACGTCATTCGTCAAAACACCCTCTCCAAAACCATCCTTCAAGGTACCGTTGAAGGAGGGCGCAGACGAGGACGGCAGAGTAAGAGCTGGTCCGAAAATATAAAGGACTGGACCAAAATGACCATGCCAGATCTCCTCACGACAGCTACCAACAGAAGAGCCTGGAGAGAAACGGCGGCTGCCTCATCACGCCCCCCCCCCCCCCCCCCCCCACCAACGACCATTGCGGTCAGGGGAATGACTGACTGACGAGTACAGCCCATCACGTTGCTCTTCCAAAAGATATCCACAACTCACAGCCTTCAGGTATGCACAAGGACAGTCCTTCACACTGTTTTTCAAAATATTTCAGCAGCTCTTAGGTCACCAAGAAGGCAGAATTCAGCCCTACACATCCACGTTCTTTTCAGATATTTCTACAGTTCTCTGTCCTCAGTCATGCACAAGTTAGTGAAGGATAGCCGTTCATATTGTTCTTTCAAGATATATTTACAAATCTCTGTCTTAAGTCCTTCAAAACTATTCTTCTAGGATTTGTCAACAGCTCACAATTCTCAGTTATATAGAGGAAGGTAGAGTTGATATGTCCAGTTTCACTCCTTCACGTTGTCCAATCAGAACTTCTTCGATCGGCATCTGTAAGGCCCGTCCTCCACTGGACAGTACAGATGGTTTCGGACAAAAAGTCAAGACAGAGAACACATCCGCGCCTGATATTGTCGGCCCACAATTATCTTCTAATGAGCTGACAAGATGGAACAGAACATTGGCTGTGGTACAAATGCATGAGAGAGAGAAAGAGAGAGAGAGAGGGGAGAGAGAGAGAGAGAGAGAGGGGAGAGAGAGGGGAGAGAGAGAGAGAGAGGAGAGAGAGAGAGAAGAGGGAGAGAAGAGAGAGAGAGAGAGAGAGAGGAGAGAGAGAGAGAGAGAGAGACAGAGAGAGAGAGAGAGAGAGAGGAGAGAGAGAGAAGAGAGAGAGAGAGAGAGAGAGAGAGAGAGAGAGAGAGAGAGAGAGAGAGAGAGAGACGGTGATAGGATCAGGGGGAAGAGATACAACGACACAATCTTTTTTCAGCGTTCGAACAGCCCCTCTAGGAAGGTGGGCGGGGGTGGAGAGAGAGAGAGAGAGAGAGAGAGGAGAGAGAGAGAGAGAGAGAGAGAGAGAGAGAGAGAAGAGAGAGAGAGAGAGAAAATGAGGAGGAAGGACAATGATAACGACAACAACGGGAAGGAGGATGATGATGATATGATTTTGATATGGCAAAAGCCCGGCAAATCAGAGGATCTCACCGCTCCGCAAACCACTATTATCTCTATTTCCCTTACAAACATGCCCGTACAGCCTCAACAGCAAATATCACTATGCAGATTTGGGTCCATCCAGCAAGACTTAGTAGCGTGACTCCCATGATTTCACATGGACCTCTCTAGACACAGGCCTACATGTAAACTAATTTCAAATCTGCCATTGAAATTCTGGTTAAACCTGCTTCATTATGTTTGTTACGATGCTGCTCTTGTGTCCGGCTTCCTCTTCGTCTTTTTCAACATGTAATCACACTGATCTAGAACAATCTAACTTCCCTATTTAGGTTGCTGGCTAGACAAAGCATGGAGAAGCAAGACAAAGCAGATACACATACACAGGCTTTAAGTGCATAGAAACTGCGCTTCTCTCTCTCCTCTCTCTCTCTCTCCCCTCTCTCTCTCATTGCAAGGCTAATCTCCTCTCAACTTCCATTCCTGTCCAAACGACCCAGAACGCCATTGTCTACAGGAATTGAACGTGCTTCGGGCTAACTCCTGTCCACAGACCTCTATGCATTCAGACACGCACGGATGAACCTGATGGAAACTGGTCTTTTCCCACTTTCCGTCTTCGTTTTCCACTATCCCTCCCCTCCCCCTCTCTTCGTTTTCCCACTATCCCTCCCCTCCCCCTCTCTTCGTTTTCCACTATCCCTCCCCCCTCCCCCTCTCTTCGTTTTCCCACTATCCCTCCCCTCCCCCTCCTCTTCGTTTTCCCACTATCCCTCCCTCCCCTCCCCTCTTCGTTTATTCACCCCCTCCCTATCCCAAATCTCTCTTTGGGACCAACAGTAAAATACATTCTTGCCAATTTATTACTTTTTTTTTAATACTCTGTCTGTCTGCCTGTACGTGTGTTTATGTACATTAACATATGTTAACAGGTCGATTGAAGTAACATCATCATCATTGTCGTCGTCGTCGTCATCATCATCATCATCATCATCATCATCATATCTCATCATCATCATCATCATCATCATCTCATCGCCAGCATCATCATTCGCTTTTTGTCCCTTTTCTCTATTTTTCTACATATCGCTCTATTAACTCATTTCCCGCCCAATCAATTATTAGAAGAAAAAAAAGGGTGAGCAAAAAAAAAAAAAAAAAAAAAAAAAAAACCCCAGTGGACAGAAATGCGCGTGTCCGCCACATTGCATTGGGTTGGTGTGGTTTGGGTTTGATTGATCGCGAAGAATCGGAAATATAAACAAAGCCCTCTGCACAAGTCCTACATCTTTCCTATAGCCATCTGAAACAACCCTACGCATCCTCCCCCTACACCCCATGCCAGCCTTCTCTGTCCTCACCTCCCACCCCCTCCCCCCTTTGTCCTCTCCTCCCTCAGTTCCCTCCATTACTTTCATTCCATGCTGCCCCTCTCCGCCATCTCCTCCCCCCCCCCCCCCCCCCCCCCCCCCGTGCAAACCCTGCCAACCAGAGATGGACCTACAATCCTCATTGTGAAACAAACCTTGCCAACCAGAGATGGACCTACAATCCTCATTGTGAAACAAACCCTGCCAGACAGAGATGGACCTACAATCCTCATTGTGAAACAAACCCTGCCAACCAGAGATGGACCTACAATCCTCATTGTGAAACAAACCCTGCCAACCAGAGATGGACCGACAATCCTCATTGTGAAACAAACCCTGCCAGACAGAGATGGACCTACAATCCTCATTTGAAAACTGAGAAAGCTAGTCGCTTTTTGTTGACCCCCTTTTTCTGTGTTTGGCGCACAACACACACACAGACACACACACACACACACACACACACACACACACACACACACACACACACACACACACACACACACACACACACACACAAACACACACACACACACACACACACACACACACACACACACACACACACACACACACACACACACACACACACACACACACAAAACCACCAAACAAACAACACGAAGAAAGAAAGAAAGAAAGTAAGAAACAAACAAACAACAACAAAATAAGCACGCACAGATACATAGTATACTGTTTTGCCTGTACTGCTTTTATTCCAAGTTCTGTTTCTCTTCTTGAATAGCTCATCTTTCCACATTTACAATCCGTCACTCACATTCCAGTACTCTTCTCTTCCTTATACTAACAATTTTCATTCAAGGGTGCACACTTATGAATGGCCGTTATAGTGGTACTCTTATCAGCTGTGTAGAGAGGACTGGTTTACGCGAGGTAACTTTAATGGACTTTCTGTAGCTGTGGGACTCGGCGTTGGTTAGCTGGCTTTTTAAACTACTGGAATGAGGAAGAAGCCGCTATCTTGTGCAAAGTGATGAGGACGGTTTGGCCTGAAACCCAGACCCCTTACCTGCTATGTATTGTAGATTGTAGCAGTTTGGACCTGCAAACAAATCAAATGAACTGAAATGATGTGATGATAGACTACACAGGTCGGGGAAAACCCACTTCGCGCTCCGTGTACACCCTGTACACAACTTAAAAAGATCAAATGGACCAGTCTCTATTTTCCTCGCTTCTCTGAATAAATCCAAACTTGGAACTGAGGCAAGATTCTGTCTTAAAATTCTAATTTTGCCCAGTAATCGTGATTCCAGTGCAAGTTTGTCTATAATCCACTTCCACAGATATAAAAACAAACAAACAAACAAACAAAACAAAAAGAAAGAAGAAAATATCCGCTTTTTGTGAGTAACAATACTTTCGCCATGATTCTTTTTGGCATTAGAAACGGATCGCAGGGGCAAAGTATCACTTCTTAGCCATGCTTTGTGATTTATTCTCACATTTCACGTTTTGGACAGTAAAGATTCCCACGGCTCTTGCTCCCATTCAGAGAACGTTGCTATTTTTTACGCCTGGACCGGAAGGTAATAGAAGAACATACTTAGGACAGTAAACATTTCCACAGGTCTGCCACCCAGTTATACGATGTTACTATTTCTTTAAGTGCATAGGGGAAGATAATAGCGGTACGTACTCCGTACAGATATCGATTATAACATTTATCATGCTTTTATTGAAGATGACGTGGATTTTAAAAGAAAAAAGCTGGATTAAAAACTAGATTGTTTAAAATTTGCTTTTGTTTTTCTTTGTTTTTCATCTTTGACTCTTCCATATTTATGACTATGAGAACATATATCGGGCTATGTGATAAGCTGAAATCTATAAAATTTGCTGGAATTGGTAGAGACAGCTGATGGAATTCACCATGTGTGTTTCCTAGTCATATGACCTGTACTTTAAAAAAAGGTCATTTTTGGTGAACATAAGTTGCCCTTAAATTTTCGTACGCTAAGACTCTCAGTCTGTATCTTAATCAGCAACAGTGTTATCTGTGGAGGACGGGATAGTTTCAGGGATTTTTTTTTCTGAGAGGTGTATGTTACACGATGGAACTGAAAAACGAACAAGAATAAGGACAGCTAAAAATGGAAAGTTAACGTCACTGGCGGATATTCTTCGCATGAAAATCTTTTCTTGGTGCAGAAAATGGAGACTGTTTACAGACAGCGCCAATTCACCGACGAAAAAACACCACAAGAACATTAAACAATGGCAGTTCAAGATAGACAGACAAATAACACGTTGCAGTGAAGAGAAGAGTGCTGCCGGATGGTTTCCTTCCGCCGATCAACTCCTGTTTACAATGTTTTCTGCACGCTTGCAGGACTTACACATATTCATGCGACCCCTGTCGCTCTCTGTATGGCGTGACGCAAGTGTGAAAAGTGAGATGATTGTTATTAACATTTAGAGATCGCAGTTTGCAACGTATCTACTTTTTTCATGATTGAAATTACTTCTTTCGTGATAAAAAAATCATCACTTTCATGCCGATAATAACTGTTTACTCTAGATAAAATCACGTTAAAAAATAATAAAAGTCACTTTCCTGAGAAGATGACTCTCCTTATGACAAAAATGACGGTTTCCAAGACAAAATATGCCTGTTTCAATGCAAAACTTTACGATTTTCATATAAACATGTTGTTTTCATGACAAAAAAATCACAAATTTGAAAATGATTGATTCATGATGACAATTTACCGTGTTCATAAAGAGAGCCACTGGTTGTTGTTTTTTTTTGTTAAGGAAATTACGACGCAGACCTCTTGAAACTAGCATTGTGCCACACACACATGTCCAGCCTCAGCGGTCATCCATTCATCTTATTTCCCCTTCCCACATTCATAATTCCACTCTTCCCCCCATCAGTTGATATTCCATCACTATGGATTGTGGGGGTATTGAAAAAGACGGCTTAGCAGTCAGGGATATCCAATACTCTCTGTCCCCAGCGATGCACAGCAAGGTGAAGTCCAGTCCTTCACATTGTTCTGCCAAAAGACTCAGCCGCTCTCTGTCCCCAGTGATGTACAGCAAGGGGGAATCCAGTCCTTCACATTGTCCTACCAAAAGACCTCAGCCGCTCTCTGTCCCCAGTGATGTACAGCAAGGGGGAATCCAGTCCTTCACATTGTCTTGCCAAAAGACCTCAGCGCTCTCTGTCCCCAGTGATGTACAGCAAGGTGAAGTCCAGTCCTTCACATGTTCTGCCAAAAGACCTCAGCCGCTCTCTGTCCCCAGCGATGCACAGCAAGGTGAAGTCCAGTCCTTCACATTGTTCTGCCAAAAGACCTCAGCCGCTCTCTGTCCCCAGCGATGCACAGCAAGGTGAAGTCCAGTCCTTCACATTGTTCTGCAAAAGGACCTCAGCCGCTCTCTGTCCCCAGCGATGCACAGCAAGGTGAAGTCCAGTCCTTCACATTGTTCTGCCAAAAGACCTCAGCCGCTCTCTGTCCCCAGCGATGCACAGCAAGGTGAAGTCCAGTCCTTCACATTGTTCTGCCAAAAGACCTCAGCCGCTCTCTGTCCTCCGTCATACACAACAAAGTCTAGCTTGCACATTGCTCTTTCACGACAAACTGCTTGGCTCTCCGTCATCAGTGATGCACAACAAGGTAGAGTCTAGACCTATCACATTGTTCTTCAAATAAATGTCCAAAGCTCACAGACTTCAAGTAAGCATAACTAGCTAGGGCAAATTCCTTAAC
>JAFLJL010002826.1:20000-22213 GCA_018398815.1 Conus ventricosus
GTCGGCCCCAGTTGGGGTGGGGAAAGGGGGGCAGGAGCTGGGGGGGGGGGGGTGGGTGATTGGGGCGGGGGGGGGGGGGGGGGGGGGTGTCAGGAGTGGTGGGTTTTGTCAGTAAAAGAAGGAAAAGGGGGAAGATGGTGCTCAAAGTTAAAATTCTGCACCAGTAGTATCCTGCCTACCAAAGAGGCAAATTGCACAAATAGAAGGAAGCGCCCCCCCCCCTCCCCCCCCCCCACCCCCCAACCCCCCAAACTTTTTTTCTCTTCTTTTTCCTTTCTCCGGAGCGCGGGTGTGAACACAAACACACAACCACCCCCCCCCACCCCCCCCCCCCCCACCCCCCCCCACACACACCCCACACCCACACCCACACGGGCCCCTTGCTTGTTAACTATAATACAACCCCAACACATACTTTTGTGAAAATAGTACCTTTACAGAGAGAGGAAGAGGAGAGGAGAGAGAGAGAGAGAGAGAGAGAGAGAGAGAGAGAGGAGAGGGGAGAGAGAGGAGAATTCCCAGATCAAAAACCAAAATATTTTATTTGAAGGCCAGGCCCCATATAAAAGTTAGTAAAAAAGGTCAAAAAAAATCGGTACAAGCCACTTTAACAAAAAAGCGCTGAATGGTGTTAAAAGTTAAAAAAAAACATTCAAGAAAAAAAAACCAGATTAATATCCGTTCCCAAACAGATTGCTTAAAAATGAATCACAACCCGAAATAGTGTCTTAATAAACAGGCTAGAAAATGGACTTTTTAAAATGGGAAAAGGGGCGGTAATATTTATTGGAATCAATAAGGCGCGCTTTGTAAAGGACAAATCAGTAGAAAAATGAAGTCAGTTTGGGGTGCTTTTACTTTGGGACAGAAAAGCCCCATGGTTTCTATTGCGATTAGTATATCGAAAAAAGTGGGCACCTTTAAAGGCACATTCCTAACCGAAACCTTGAAAGTAACTGGGTTGTTAAAATGTTTAATTACAAAAGGGGTTTGGAATTCGAAAAGAATGGTTAAGCCCGAAAAAACGTACAAAAAATGCGTTTAAATTTGCTGAATGCCAGTTTGGAGTAACAATCACTTAAATTTTAAAAATTTAAATGAAGCTTTAAATTCCCCAACACTTTCTTTCCCCCCTACAATTCCAAAACCCCGAATCTATAAAGAAATAGAAAACATTTTGCCCGGGAAATATAATTTTGATTTTAGATGCGAAAATATCATGGTTTTTTTTTCGGGGTTTGATTATCCATAAGAACCGGGCCAAAAAACTGATGATTTTGCATAAGTAAACAAAAAAGAGGGTGTCTTCCCAGTTCGCCTACACTAAGTGAGGAAAGTTTGGACTTCCCAAGAAATCTTTTAAAAAGGCTAAGTGCACCTTTAAATTTGTTCCTGGTTAGATGAAGCCCCCAATTTGATAAGTTAAGATGGTGTTTTTGGGAATCAAAATGCTTAAAGAAAATCCCAGGAGAATGTTCCCCTATTGCCCATAGCATTCTTTTGATACATTATCCTTTTTTTTTTGCCCCTTTTTGTTTGGTCACCAAGTTGGTTTGGGAAAAAGATAATTTTGTAGTCAGTGTTTCCAAATATTTACATTTTAAAGGGGAAAAGTTGAGCCCCACCAAAGTCCAATTTTCTTTCAAAGAAAGGTAACCCCTTCCCTGAATAAAACAAATTTGACTTTTAGATTCAAAGAAAACAAAACCTTTTTAAGTATTATACAAGGGCATTCAGTTGGGTTTGCAAACCCTGACAGTATCAGAAAAAAATCAAATCATCCAAAAACGAATCAAATTTTTAAAGGGTTGGGGGGAAAAATAAAAGAGAAAAAAGAGAGAGAGAGAGAGATGAAGAGAGGAGAGAGAAGAGAGAAGAGAGAGAGAGGGAAGAGAGAGGAGAGAGAGAAAGAAGAGAGAAAGGGAGAGAAGGAAAGAGAAGTGAGGGGGAAAAGCGAGGAGGAGAGAGAGAGAGAGAGAGAAGGAAGAGAGAGAGAGAAGGGGGAGAGAGAGAGAGGAGGGGAGGGGAGGGGGGGGGGGGGGGTGGAGACATGGGGGAACAAAACAGAACAGGGAAAAGAGAATTTGTGGGAGCACGTAACGATGACACAAGAACGACAAAGTGATACGATTTGAGATGCGAAAGCCCGCCCTCGATTTGACGCGTTCCACACACCATGAGTTAATTCCCCCAAAAAAGGGGTGGCATGAACC
>JAFLJL010002827.1:0-5000 GCA_018398815.1 Conus ventricosus
CCGATAGCGTGTAGAGCGCCGACAGGGGTTACGGTTCGAATTTCGGCAGGGGGATTTTCCTCGGAGTTAACATTGGTTCTGACTCCATCCCCCATATATCGTTCGGATGGGACTATAAACCGAGGTCTAGTCTGTGTCACATGCACTAAGATCATACACGGACTCTAAAGATCCGATGCATGTCCTAAGACGGTGAGTACCGGCTACACGAAAATACACAATGCATGCAACCTATGTGCTTCGCCACTAGTATTGGAAGAAGAAGAAGACAACACACGCATACACAGAGAGAGGGAGGGGAGGGGGGGGGGGGGGGGGGCGGAGAGTGCACGGCACATGCAAAGCAGAACAGTTCCTTACACAAACAGTTGCTCTTTCTACCAGTTGTCCTGATTGTGTGTATGAAAGTACATGTACTTTCCACTTGTTATTCACAAACCTTTTCTTCTAACTAGGATATGTATCAAAACATTAAAACATAAAAAAACAACAAATAAATACAAAATGATATGAAAATAACCTACTTTTATCAAGTAAAAGACGCGTGGCCGGATGTATGAAAGTCGATCCTCATATTTTCATACATCCGTTAACCGGATTTAGTAAAGACCGGATGTATGAAAGACAAAATGTGGGTCCCGACGACTTTCTTACATCCGGTCTCGGCTGTATATATATATATATATATATATATATATGTGTGTGTGTGTGTGTGTGTGTGTGTTGTGTGTGTGTGTGTGTGTGTGTGTGTGTGTGTGTGTGTGTGTGTGTGTGTGTGTGTGTGTGTGTGTGTGTGTTTGTGTGTGTGTGTGTTTGTGTATTTTTTTTAACAACACACATGCTCTATGCAAAATAGAAAGAGTGAAACACACCCCTTGACTCAATTGGATGACTGAGGAAATACAAACGGCAATATTCCTTCGTGCAGATCTGTTTAGTTAGAAGGAAAATCAGATGAATGAAAAAAGGACAGCATCAAGATTCAACTCTGAATTAGACTGTATAATAACAGCTGATGTGTCCCTGTCTGATCTGAACTTCCTGAGCAACCTGCTCGACAGACACGCCCCCCTCCATCAGCTTACAGACACGGAGGACAGAGCCACGCCTTGGTACAACACAGTTGCCCCACAACTGTCCGAGTTAAAACGTAAACGTCGCCAGGCAGAAAGGCGTTGGCGCTCCACTGGTCTCACTGTTCATAAGCAGATGTACACCTTTATTAAACGGAACATTGCACTCCGGCAACGTTGTTATTTACATTGACACAAGACTGAACATAATGGTTGCCTTTGTGGACTTCTTCTTCTTTTTCCTTGTTCGTTTCCCGTTAGATGAGCTGCCCTGTGTCCTCGATGAAAGCTGCCGTACACCGCAGCTCCTCCAGGGTGCCGTGCAACCTGGCTTCCCACTGCTGTCGGTGTTGGTCAGTACTTTCTTCTGGATGCTGCATGTGTCATACAGTCTTGAAGGATGTGGTCGGTTGATTTGTGGACTAGTTGCCAGGCTTCATTTTTCTGCAGTTTATATCTTACAATAGTGTGTTATATTCATCTTATTCTGAAAACCTTTTATTGCCTGAATAACCCCTCTGAATGTAACAAAGTCTGTTACTATTCCATCATATTTTCTCAAAAACGCCTGGTAACTAGAAAAATTGCCACAATCGTCCAGTAAATCACTGACCACATAAATACCTCTACCGAACCATGTTTTCAAAAAATGACATGTCTACCTTTAAGAACATTCACATTATGAAACATGAATTCTGCATTGAAAGCATCAGTGTTATTAGGTAAAATTTTTACACATAATCGTTATAATGTTTCAATACATCAGCCGAGAATGGGTTATTTAACCCACGCAAAAGTACATTCACATAGTCATAGCCTAGCTCTCCCACATTTACACTTTGGGTACAAATCCAGGACAAATCTTTGCATGTAAGAATCATTGTCAAAAACTCTCCTTAACCACTAATTGTCATGGTACTCAAAAAGGAAAACACATTCAACAGTTTCAAACCACCCTCCTTGTAATTCTTGCAACATTTTTCTAACTGATTTTGCTTGCTTTTCGTCTTCTGATACTGTTCCTGGGGTGCCCATTTAAAGTGGAACCTCTATCAAGTGGAACCTCTATCAAGTGGAACCTCTATCAAGTGGAACCTCTGTCAATTCTCACGCCATGCACCTCCAAGCTGAGGCAGAGCTTAATGTATGCAAACACATGTAACAGCCACCTTCACTTCTACAGGTCTGCAGTAGTTTGCATGCACTCCCTACCCTCTCTGCTAACTAGGAAATCGGTCCTGCCTGTGTCTCTGCCTGTGTCTCTCCTGTGTCTCTGCCTGTGTCTCTGGTTGTCCCGTGACGAAACAAAGAGACTTTTCAAATCGAACTTTATCAGTAATATTTATCACTTATGTATTAAAGGGTTTTCAATTATCATAACATTAGATTGTTTCCAAAAAGTTTCCTAATTCATTTTTTTGTTTATTTTCTTTCTTCAGCTTGTTTTCCAGGTCATACGTTTCGTTTTTTTTAATACGATCTTTAGCTGGTGGTAAGAGCACCTAACTCAAACAGCGCTAGCCTATCTGTTGGAATGCCACTGTTCCTTGGAATACAAGTCCTATTTCACCGAACTGCACTCAGTGTTTCCATTCTTCAAAAGAATGTTCACCGACGGTTCCAAATCTGAGGACAGAGTTGCCTCTACTGTGTTTTATGCAACAAACCTCCTCCCTCCCACCCCTTAGGGATGTTGTAAACACATTCCCACCGACAGATCTATCTGCACTGCTGAGTTTACAACCTTGGTCCTGGCTCTTAAAATGGTCTCTAAATTGAAACATAAAGATTTACTCATTTTGTCGGCTTCTTTTCTGCTTAGGGATGCCATTGCCAGCCATAGCCTCAAGCGCCCTAAAGCGTTGAAATTGTTTGAAGTGTACCCTCCCCCCCCCCTTCCCCTGAAATCAGATGGATACAACATAGTTTTTGCTTCGGTACCCGACCATGTGGGCATTCAAGGCAACGACGTGTTGATCAACTTGCCAATAATGCCACCAAGAAAGAATTGAGCAGATTGTTAATCCCTACACACTGATCTGAAACCAAAAACACAGGTTTATGTCAAGACCTCTAGCAAGTGGAATGGAACTCACAGACGGATAATAAATTGTACAAAATCCGTTCAAACCTGAAAGAGTTTTTACCATGTTCACAAGGCGGCCGCAAAGAAGAAATAATTTTGTGCCGTCTGCATACAGGCCACTCCCTTCTTATCGTTTAAAAGGTGAGAAGCTCCGTGGTACATTCCATGTCATGTACCGCTCACAGTGAAACATATTCTGTAAGAGTGTTGGGACTTGTATGATCTGAGACATAAACATTTTACAGCAGACTCCATGACAACCTTGTTCAGAGATGTCCCAGCTGATGTGATCCTTGAATTTCTGAAAGCGATTAGCAAATACCATCTGATCCAAGATTTTACAGAAACAAAATCTTTAACAATGGTTCCGTAGTATTCTTAGTTGTAATGTAAAGGATCGTGTAATTTTGTTGTTGTTGTTAATGACTTGTGAATTGACTTAAACGCAGTGACAGCCCTGATATGGACCTTTGCGGTCGGCTGGGCTATAAGTAACATTTACTACTTGATCGATGGAATCGCGCCTTCTTCTTAAAAGAAAGCTTTAAAGAGTATCAAGCGGTTGCAGTTGATTACGAGTTTGGTTTTAAAACTATATGAAATGCTGGTGGCTTTTCTTCAAACTGCTCTTTGATTGTTTTTACGTCCCATTTTCTTTCTGTATTTATGGATAGATTTATAAATATTTCCCTTTGCTGCCTCGAATTCCTCCTCCGGTGCAGACTTTCCTCTGATGAAGAAGACGTCACTCTACAAGCAGACAAAATGTGTGAGTTTGTCACCAAATATGGACACCCCAGCACTGCTATACAGCCACACCACAGCTACATCCACAACATAATGTGTGAGTTTGTCACCAAATATGGACACCCCAGCACTGCTATACAGCCACACCACAGCTACATCCACAACATAATGTGTGAGTTTGTCACCAAATATGGACACCCAGCACTGCTATACAGCCACACCACAGCTACATCCACAAATAATGTGTGAGTTTGTCACCAAATATGGACACCCCAGCACTGCTATACAGCCACACCACGCTACATCCACAACATAATGTGTGAGTTTGTCACCAAATATGGACACCCCAGCACTGCTATACAGCCACACCACAGCTACATCCACAACATAATGTTGAGTTTGTCACCAAATATGGACACCCCAGCACTGCTATACAGCCACACCACAGCTACATCCACAACATAATGTGTGAGTTTGTCACCAAATATGGACACCCAGCACTGCTATACAGCCACACCACAGCTACTCCACAACATAATGTGTGAGTTTGTCACCAAATATGGACACCCCAGCACTGCTATACAGCCACACCACAGCTACATCCACAACATAATGTTTGAGTTTGTCACCCAAATATGGACACCCCAGCACTGCTATACAGCCACACCACAGCTACATCCACAACATAATGTTGGTTTTGTCACCAAATATGGACACCTCAGCACTGCTATACAGCCACACCACGCTACATCCACAACATAATGTGTGAGTTTGTCACCAAATATGGACACCCCAGCACTGCTATACAGCCACACCACAGCTACATCCACAACATAATGTATGAGTTTGTCACCAAATATGGACACCCCAGCACTGCTATACAGCCACACCACAGCTACATCCACAACATAATGTGTGAGTTTGTCACCAAATATGGACACCCCAGCACTGCTATACAGCCACACCACAGCTACATCCACAACATAATGTGTGAGTTTGTCACCAAATATGGACACCCCAGCACTGCTATACAGCCACACCACAGCTACATCCACAACATAATGTGTGAGTTTTGTCACCAAATATGGACACCC
>JAFLJL010002827.1:7500-24930 GCA_018398815.1 Conus ventricosus
TGTTGCAAATGGTGTAAAGCAAGGCTGTGTTTTGGTACCCACTCTGGCACCGTGTTCTGTGCAATGCTAACTCGCGTCTTCAGAAAAGGAGGCATCAGCATTAGATTCAGAACGGGTGGAAATCTGTTCAAATCCAAAAGGCTACAGGTAAACTCTAAGGTTATGACAGACATCATCAGGGACTTTCTGTTTGCTGATGACTGCATTATCAATGCTGGCTCAGAAACTGACAAACAATCCAGCATCAACAAGTTTTCCGTAGCATGCGCCAACTTTGGTCTCACCACAATACACAGAAGACGGAAGTTCTGCATCAACGTGCCTCAGACAGACCCTACGATGAGCCTACCATCACAGTCAATGGTGTGAGACTCGCTGCATCGAGTAAATTCACATACATACCTCGTCAGCACAGCTCCCAGAACGTCGCACCATCGACGATGAAGTGAACGTCAGAATTGCAAAAGCATGTGCAATCTTTCACATGTTTGGAATGGTAGATGCATTAGTCTAGAGACCAAGCTGAAGGTGTATAGAGCAGTTGATTTCCCCACATTCCTCTACGTATGTGAAACGTGGACAGTGCACCATTGGCATGGCTGGATCTGAATCATTTCCACACAACCTGCCTTAGAAGATTGTTCAGCATATAACGGCAGTACAAATCCCACAGAGAGATGGTGCTTGACAAAGCAGGACCTGCCGAGCATCCACATGATCCTGGTGTTGTCTCAGCTTTGATGGGCAGGTCATGTAGCTGGTATGTCAGACCCCCGGCTACCCAAGAGACCTTTCTATGTGGAGCTGCAACAAGAGAAGCATTCCTATGGAGGTCAAAAGAAACGCATCAAATACACTCTCAAACATACCCGAAAGCGGGTAACATCAACCGTGACGCATGGGAACAAACTGTCATAGATCAGGCTAAATGGCACAACTCTATCCACGAGGTGCCAATTTATGTGAAGAAAGGAGGACAGGTGCAGCTCAGCAATAGAGACAGGCAAGGAAAGCCCACGCCAGCAATCAACAACAGGTTTCTCAAATTCCCTGTCCAAGCTGTCACTGCATATTCCGTGCACGCGTCGGCTTGATCAGCCACCTGCGTATCCACAAATCATCTCACGCTCGTCAAACCCAAGGTGAAGTGGTTCTGGTTGGCTCGACAGACGAACAACACCAGTTTTATATGCTGTCTCGACTTAGAATATAAAATTGCAGTGCACAAAATCGAAAGTTCAAAAGCTACTTAAACTTTCATTCCAATGGTTGCTGATTTGTTGGATTGTGCATGTTTTGCATTATTATCTTGTTACATTGCAGATCAGATGAAGACAGCCGCCATAAAAACCAGAACTGCTGCTGATCCAGTGAACATCAGTAGCATCTGTCCAGGTGTGGACTATCTCATCAATCAGAACTACACACAGGACATGTTCCTGCAGGTAAATGTGTCAGACTGTGAGAACAATTTACCACAGTACACAGCACACCAGGGTGTGGTGTATGGGGTGTGTGGGGACTCCACCTCTTTCTGTAAAATGGCTGTGCAGAGCATGCTTGTGGCTCTACGTGTTCATATAATACGTTTAGACTATGGAAGTGATTCCGGTTGGTGGGAAACACGTGCACAGTGCAGATGGCAGAATTGTAGATTTTGCGTTTCCTGCGACTGCCATTCCACTGAAGAAATGGCTTTTTGACATTTACAGACACAATGTGCATTTGTTCAGCAAGAACAACCCTATGATCAACATGGATATCACATCCATAGTGGCAACTGATTTCATCATAAAATGCATTATGGAAAACGCTGGGTTTGTTTTGATACCACAACGTTTGCCCTCACAAATGCAAATCATGCAACATACACTGAAAGTAGCGACTAATTGTGCTGTAGTGTTTAGTATTCGACAGTCATGGCACATGTATTGGAAGTTCAATGGAATTGAGATCGTCTACAGATACACAAACACAAACAATCTACAGGACTATTCATTTATATAATGCATTTGAGACAGTTTCTTTTTTCTTTGTGTCGTACTTTCAAATCGTTTATCGCCATGCTGATCGTTTATATGGTCATATTAAGTTATATGTTTCTGTAATATCTGTAAGTGATGGACCGGGAAAGCTGCCCAGTGGTTTGTTCAATGTTCTGTTGGTGATTACACTAAATACCAGGATCATCTGCACTGCAATCTGAAGGCAGAGTGTGACGATGGACGGGATGAAACAGAACACTGTCCATTCAGCAGTCCGGGCTGTCAGGGCTTGGTGGCTTCACGTAACAAATGCTATGAATTGATAAGTGCAGATATAGAAAATTCTATACGTGTATCACAATATGAATGTCAGATGAAAAATGGGAACCTCGCTTCTATAAAAACCAAAAGGGAAAAGAACAAGTCTTTTCGTTTCTTTAAACATTTTTCAAGATTCCGTGTGGTTATTGGGTTGACATCAGGATGGGTCACCCAGCCTTTTATGTACAGCAAACTAAGTTTATGGTCTGACAACACTGTGGTATATAACATTGGCCATTTCCAACATCGTAGACATTACAAATACAAGCTAACGAGGTATGTCAAACATTATGCTCTATTCATAATATATGTTTTTCCGAACCTAGTTAGGGCTGATGGAGTTCTGTGTGAAATCAAATCGGAAATCATCAGCATATTTTCCCGTCGTATTGTACTGGCTGGGTTATTTGCGACTTCGTTTACCTCTAGAAAATCTCGACAGCATTTATCTGTAATTGCCAGTGGTCATTTCATTCATCAATTCTTGTTGTACAACTATAATGCTTATTCTAGAAAAACAGCGACTTTACATTCTCGAATATTGGTAGACACGATCAATACTACAGTGTTTAATCCCAGTAAAGATCACCGACATCATGTTTGACTGTGATAATGATATCACGACAGTGCATTTCACTCTGGTATGTGACTTTATAGAGGACTGTCCAGACACAAGTGATGAGTCATTCTGTGAACATCCCACATGTCCGGGCTTTCTGTGTGTGAATGGTCAGTGTGTGTTGGACAGTCAACGTTGTAATGAATACTCTGACTGTGTGGATCACTCTGATGAGAGCCACTGTCCAAACATCGCCCAATATAAATATAAACAGGGTTTACACATTAACTTAGATGGCACTGGCTACGTCACTCGGCAGAAGATCAGAGAGGACGAGCCTGTTCAGACAGTCATTACCGTTGCACAGCAGAGTGGCTGTACTGTCTCCCTGTCTACACTCGCTGTAATGGATTGTCTGACGTGTTTATGGAGAAGACGAACAAGACTGTGAGAGGGAGACTGCCCTGGATTCTATCAGTGCCGAGATTCCACAGTGTGTGTGCATGGAGATCATCTGTGTGATGGCTGGGGGCAGTGTCCACAGCGGGATGATGAACTGATGTGTGACATGATGACCTGTCCTGAAGGCTGTCTGTGTCAAGGTCATTCTTTCTGGTGCAGCACAACATTTCTGCCTGACCTTTCCCTGAACTTCGTTACTTAGATGCCACAGGTACAGGAATGTCGTTAACAGATTTGAGGATAAATGTGTTTTTAGTTTTATTGATTTTATCTGACTGTTTCCTTTCTAATATCTCAAGTATAAATCTTGCTAACTTACAATTTATTGACCTTTCCAGTAACGACTTAAAGACTCTTCATTTGGATCATATTCTGAAATTACCAAACTTGAGAACCCTGGTCTTAGCCAACAATCCACTTCGTCAGATTACAGATACACTGGGGAAGCACATCAACTACAAACTGAGACGACTGAGTCTATCAAAAAACACATTCTAATATTTTCAACACCTTATTGTCTGTGTACTTACCTCAGGCAGAACGGTTTAATGCATCTCTTTCTTCTATACAAACTATTAAGTCCACGGGCTTTAAAAACGCACCACGACTGACTGAAGTCGACATACGATGGAATCCAGTTGAAAGCTTTCCTTGGGAATCCTTGTCAGAGGCAGCTCATTTAGGAATGATCTTTTCCTCAGACTACAGATTTTGCCGTGAGAATCTGTTTCGTCAACGTTCAACCAAACTGAAATGTCGAACACCTCACACCATCCTTCTGGCGTGTAACACGCTGTTACCTTATGAGTTACATGAAGCGCTCTTCTGGTTAACTGGCCTCTCAGCCATAGTGGGTAATTCAGCTTGCTTCTTAGCGTCGTTTGCAGTCAGAGAACTATTTGAGAGGAGCTTTCTGGCAGCCATCGGGCATTTGCAGTTGGCTGAAATATGTATGGGAAGTCACGTGGGTGTTACGATTGTAGCCGACAAAATATTGCATGGACATTACATGCAAGCAGAAAGGAAATGGATCAATAGCACTCTCTGCAAAATAAGTGGTTTTCTATGGTTGGTCTCCAACGAAGTGTCTGCTTTCGTCACCATGTTGATCAGTTTGAATCATGTTATTCTCCTTTGCTGTCCCAGTGAATCCGAGAGACTAAGCAAGAATTGTACAGCTACTGGTCTCTCTGCAGCCTGGATAGTGGGAACTGTGTTGTCAGTGATACCGTTTCTTCCTGGTTTGTCCCACTGGGGTCTACACGGACAGTCGGGGCTCTGTCGTCTGGCTCTCTTCACTCGTTTTAATGAATCCCAGACGTTCAAATGGTTTACAGTTGTTGGAATCATCAATTTCACTTTGTTCTTCATCATAGTGGGTTTGGTTGCTGTTATCCACAAACGAATACCGAAGTACAGAATCAAACTCGATCTCTCTAAAAGGTCACTTTATTTTTCAAGTCACCTGACGACAAAGATGCTGTCACAAACGCTGTTTGTTGGCTGACATGTGGTCTGGTGATGATGATGACTTCAGCTGGTGTCACTGTTGTAGACAGGATCCAGGAGGCCATGGTTGTGTTTGTGTTACCACTTCACTCTGCCCTCTGTCCCTTTCTCTATCTGTGGACTGTGGCTGCAGAACAACGGGGACAACTGCAAGAACAGAAAGTGTTGAAAATGTTAAAAGCACGAGTTGCTTTTCTGCCAAAACATCACACAGAGTGATAAAGCAACGCACAAGCGTCATACTTAAATACAAAATAATGGATCCAAGACTATACATCTTCAGTAACTGTTGCTACCACAGTCCCATAGATGCATATTGATGCAGCTTGTGTTGCTCACCAAAACCTGTCTTAGACATACATAAAAAAGACAAAACAAAGCAAACCTCTGTACACTACCCATCACCTTCTGGACACATAGATGAGAGACACAAAGAAAACCAGAAACCTATGTGCTCTATCCATCACCTGCCACACACATATATGGTAAGACACACAGGACAGACAAAAAAAAAAACGTCGGCTTTATACACGCATGCGCATATGAAAGACACACAGATCAAAGCAGGGATTGAAATCTATCCATCGCGCAGCATACACAAATCTATCCATCGTGCAGCATACACAAATCTATCCATCGCGCAGCACACACAAATCTATCCATTGCGCAGCATACACAAATCTATCCATCGCGCAGCACACAACAAATCTATCCATCGCGCAGCATACACAAATCTATCCATCGCGCAGCACACACAAATCTATCCATCGCGCAGCATACACAAATCTATCCATCGCGCAGCACACACAAATCTATCCATCGCGCAGCACACACAAATCTATCCATCGCACAGCACACACAAATCTATCCATCGCACAGCACACACAAATCTATCTCGCACAGCACACACAAATCTATCCATCGCGCAGCACACACAAATCTATCCATCGCAAAGGACACACAAATCTATCCATCGCGCAGCACACACAATCTATCCATTGCACAGGACACACAAATCTATCCATCGCGCAGCACACACAAATCTATCCATCGCACAGGAACACACAAATCTATCCATCGCACAGCACACACAAATCTATCCATCGCACAGGACACACAAATCTATCCATCGCGCAGCACACACAAATCTATCCATCGCGCAGCACACACAAATCTATCCATCGCGCAGCACACACAAATCTATCCATCGCGCAGCACACACATGATCTATCCATCGCTCAGCACACACAAATCTATCCATCGCACAGGACACACAAATCTATCCATCGTGCAGCACACACAAATCTATCCATCGTGCAACACACACAAATCTATCCATCGCGCAGCACACACAAATCAATCCATCGTGCAACACACACAAATCTATCCATCGCGCAGCACGCACGTAAATTAAGAAAACACAGACACAACAGGGAAACGTTCAAGAAGAAACAGATCGCTTAACACATACACGATGAAAACATGCATGCATCAAACTAGAAAACTTACTCCTCCTCTCTCTCTCTCTCTCTCTCTCTCTCTCTCTCTCTCTCTCTCCTCTCTCTCTCTCTCATCTCTCTCTCTCTCTCTCTCTCTCTCTCTCTCTCTCTCTCCTCTCTCTTCTCTCTCTTAAACGCTCGAAACGTAACAACTTGTTGTTTTATGGTTTGAGTAAGAGTGATAATGAGAACAGTGATGACTGTGTTGCAGGACTTGACTGCCAAGAAGTTGGGCGTGAATGGGGTCGAGTTTGATAGAGCGCATCGTTTGAATGCAAAGCATGACTCCCCCATCATTGCCAGATGTTCCTCGTATGAGGACGAGGTACACATTTTAAAAGCTAAGGCCAAGTTAAAAGGAACCAACATCTTCGTCGGTGAAGATTTTACGAACAGGGTCCGTGACATTAGACGTAAACTCACTCCTCATCTAAAAAATGCGAGGAACAGTGGCAAGAGAGCCGCGATGGTCTTTGACCATCTCCCTGTTGATGGCAAGACGTTCGGGCTTGGTGTCCCTGGTCAGCTAAAAGAGTTAAATAGGGTTTTGGCCGGTCCTCTTGCGATGATAAAGATGTTAATTTAAGAGGGAGAAAAAATACCTTGACACCGGAGGAAAGACTGGCCGCTCCCCATCCTGTCACGCGTGGCAGTGGGTCGCTTTGCACGTGCTTTTGACGACAGTGTTGTGAATGGTGTGAGCGATGGCACTGGAAAACGCTTGAATTCATATGACAGTTTGAATGATAGCCGTTTGAATGATGATTTTTTTCTAAATCTGATGATGATGTAGATAGCAATATTAATGTATGTATGGAAAACGGTGCACTTGATAATGGTGATACGTACATTGACAAACGGGGTCTGGACGCGCCTGTATGTAATAATAAAGCTTCTTTCTTGGAATGTGAATGTTTTATTCTCAAAGGTTTTTGACAATGCATTTATTTCCTATGCCTGTGGTTTTGATTTTATATGTTTTGGAGAGACTTTCCTTGAAATATTTGACTTGAACATGTTTGCTGGGTATAAAGCCTTTATTAAACCTGCTGTAAAACTCTGTTGTCAGGGGAGACGATCTGGAGGACTCGTTTGTTGATAAAACAAGAATTTGTTCCCTTTGTATCATATGTAGAAGTTGATTACTCTAACGTATGTGTCTTTCAATCGAAAAATCGCTTTTTGGTACACTGAAAACTATTGCTTTGGTTTGTACGTATAATTAGCCTGAAGGTTCTCCTTTCTATAATTCTTTTAATGTTGACAATGGTATTTCCATGTTGGAAGAATGTTTGGCTGACTGCTTGTGCTCACTTGGTGACATTGATATAGTAGTGTGTGGCGATCTGAACAGCAGGATGGCAAATTTTTCTCCTGACTTGTCTACTGATGTTTTTGATTCCTGTATGCAAACAAAAAGCCAGCCACCTTGCACAGATCGATGTTCTCATGATAATGTTCTGAATAACTACGGTAAGTTATTGTTAAATCTTAGTGTTGCTTTTGATTTGTACATTATGAATGGTGTATGTCAGGGCGACCGTCATGGTTGCAATACATACATTTTAGACAGCGGGAGCAGCGTTAATGATTATTTCCTCGTATCTAAAGATTTTTTCTCCACTTTTTGTGATTCATGTTATTTGTTTGTTTCGGAACGTATTGAATCCGATCATTTACCTGTTGAATTTCATATTGACTTAACAACGAAATATAGTGATAAACCAACGGACAATGTTGAGGCGACTGTATTTGAAAAGTTTGTATGGAGTGATGATTATGTTTCGACTTACAGAGCCAATTTGTATAATGCAGAAATGTGCTCAAAATTAAATGAGGCTGTAGAACTGATTAATGTTGATGTAAATAAAGCTTTAGAGTTGTTTAATGGTTGTATTAAAAACAGTTCTGAATGTATGAAAAAACGTGTGTTAATAAGAAACGGCGCTAAAAAGGAAGCTTGGTTTGACAGTGACTGTTTGGTAATAAAAAGAAAAACGCTAAAATTGTTGAGAATATGGCCTCGTACTTTGGACGATAACGATAGAAGTGAGTATGTCATTGCAAGAAGAATATAAAATCTTCAAAAGCAGAAGAAAAAGATGTTCAATAAAAAACGTGTTAGATCACATGATCAGATCTCTTCCTTCACAACAGGAGTTTTGGAAAACATTAAAAAGAGCTTCATTTAATAGAAAATATACTAAGAATATATCTCCCTGGATACATGGTATGAGCACTTTAAACATTTGCTTGATAAAGATATTTCAAGTGATGAAGAGCTTTCTGATGTTATCGATGAGGGAGAAGACGAGTATTTCAATCGCCCCATTTCTAAAGAAGAAATTATATTTGCCATGCGGAAAATTAAAACTAAGAAATCGGCAGGACTCGATTCTATTACTGGTGAATTGTTGAAGTATGCTGGACCTCAGTTGTTGATTGTTTTACTAGCTCTTTTTTAATCGAATGGTATCTTCCCAGAAAACTGGAGAGAGTCTGTAACTTTGCCTTATTCAAGAAGGGCGACGTAGATAACCCTAATAATTACAGAGGTATCTCTTTGGTTGACGTTAGTAGTAAAGTGTACAGTACTGTTATTAACAACAGATTGCGGGAATGGATTGAACATAATATCACGGGAGAGCATCAGGCTGGGTTCAAAAAGGGTTACTCTACTGTCGACCATATGTTTACTCTTCTTGCGTTTGTTTAGAAACAATTTTCATTAAATCGTAAATTTTATGTTGCATTTATTGACACGATAGCGTGCTCACAGAGGAGAGAGAGAGAGAGAGGAGAGAGAGAGAGAGAGAGAGAGAGAGAGAGAGGAGAGAGAGAGAGGAGAGAGAGAGAGAGAAAGAGAGAGAGAGAGAGAGAGAGAGAGAGAGAGGCGGGGGGGGGGGGGGGGGGGGGGGGCGGCGGCATAAGAATACGTATCGACGAAACGAAACGGTTTTTACTTAAAATTGGAATCACGATGTCCTGAATATTTGCTTCCACCAATTTCAGCATCTTAGCTTCCTGAGATTTTCTTCGTCTTTCTGTCCAAGTATTAAATGTATACATGAAGGATTGATAGCAGAGTTTAAAGGAAGAACGATATAGCTAAAGCAACATTGACTTCTCCAGGGATCGGTACATTAGTCAATGCCAGCATTCCACACAGTCCAATGGGGAACCAGCACATGAAGTCTGTCACAGCAATACTGATCAACCGCGGGCTATGGTCAGATCTTGGGACACTCTGGTAGTGTTGGATTTCAAGGCATTGCTCTGTACTGACCAAAAGATGAGGGTTTGACCGCCACAGATCAGCAAGAATAGGGTGAAATTAAAGATGACCATTACACTGACGGAATACAGTCTTCCTTTAAACTCTTGTCTGGTAACTGGCAGTGGGATGCAGATACCTGACTGACTGTAAAACTCCCAGTGTCTTGTCATCGGGAGTAACGGGAACACAGCTAAAATCCAACCAATGGACCAAGTCAGAGACAAGCCACTGATGCTGATTTTCTCAAATCGCAGAGTGCTGAATGGAAAGTGAAGAACAATAAACCGATCCAGTGTGATGAGGCAGATGATCAGCGCTGACACTTCACTGGACAGGAGAGACAAAAAGCCGGCCACATGACAAGTCACACTGTTTTTCCACGTGTCGTCAAAATGAGATACTGACCTCGGAGTCTTTCATCAGCAGCTCCAATCAAGGTGATGTAGAGTCCCATCAGGAAGTCAGCCATGGTCAGTGTGATGACAAACACAGTGTAGCCACTCACAGAGGTCCTGTTTCTTACAATCAAACGTGCACAGAAGGAGAACATGTTGCCGGACAGAGACAGACAGGCCATCATCCACAGAAACACACGATACGTCCACGACTGCAGCAAGTCTTCACACGAGGAAATCTCGTCTTTGGGGGCACGACAAGAACTGCTATTAAAGCCAGGAGGAAAGAACTCGCTGCAACACAGCCTGTAGTTTCCTGAGTGTATGGAAACTAACTGCTGAAGATGTATGAAAATGTCAGCAGGGAATGTTTTCACTGGGCTGCCGTCCATGTACAGTTCAGCCAGACGGGGCGTGGACTGAAAACTGCTGAGGAAAGTGTGGATGGAAGTGAAAGTCAAATTCAGTTTCTCTAGGTGGGAAAAGGGTGAGAACACCAGAGGGTCAAACACGGTGAGTGTGGTATGTGACAGGTCCATGGCGGTCAGTCTCTTTTGCTGGACCGCAGAGAACTGGTCCCCAACGAGTGAAGTGAGAGGGTTTCTTGACAGCGACAACGTTTCTAGATTTTCCATGTTAAGAAAAGGTGACAAGGTGACTTGCTTCGTTGGTTGCTACTGAGGTCGAGGAACTTCAAATTGCAAAAATGTTATGTTAGGTATGTGACTGATTGAACATGAGCAAAGACCACATAAATCAGATATGTGTTGTAGCTGACATCAGACAGTGTCATACCAGAGCCTGTAGCTCCAGGTAACGCAACCGGGGAATAGTGCAGCACGAAAATGGCATGACTACATTGAAATGTGTGACCTTGACATTGACAACTCAAAGGACAGGTCATCCCACACAGCAATTCATCATCATGGTTTGGACAGTGAGACCAGCCGTCACATAAATGATCACTGTGCAAACAGATCCGGAAATTCTGCATCGAAAAAAATCCTGCACATGTCATATCCTCACATCCCTCTTCATCCTGGTGGTCAATACAGTCGTACATTCCATTGCAGCGTGTGAAGACAGCACACAGTCATTGATCTCACCAGGACACGGTAATGGCTGTCAGGGCAGGACTCATTGGACATCATGGGGGTTGAAGTGAACATCCTGTTGATGGCGTCAAAGTCGATAAGAGCAGGGGGTGGGAGGTATGACATGGTGGTTTTTCAGTTCCTGATTATGATCACAGCTTTGCTCGTCAGACTCATCCCAGCAGTCAAACAATAGGTTACACACGTTGTCAAAGTCGATGCACTGCCCACTGGAACACACGAATTTCCTCACACAAGGTGTATGGTGACAGAAACGATTCATCACTCTTATCCTGACACTCGGTTACAAAATTACACAGAAGGGTGTATGATAACATGAGGCGATTATCACTGCATGCAAATGAAGGAATTAAACTGACGTGGTGATTTGTTGATTCCGTAGTGTGTTCTCCGTTTGACCAACGTGAGTAAAAGTACAAGATGCTTCAGTTTGACAAAACTCGGCGGAAACAGCAGAACCACAGAGGAAAAGTGTGTATGTCATGTGTCTGGCACGGCACATAGTCATAGACTGTTGTCTTCTTGGCGTGGTAGACAAGGAAATCATGTTTGAAGGAGAAGGCTTCGTATACTTTTGACTTCCGTTGAATGTACACATTGCACCAACATTCGTTCTATAATTACATGTATGCCATACCATGAACTTCGGCCCTTCGAAACTCAAATGTAAACTGCGCATGCCTTTTCTTTTCTGGCATGACGTAGTCTCCAGTCTATCACATTTACTGTATGATAAAGAACAGTTCTGTCTTCGTTAATGATGCAACGCAGGTACATAGAGCGAATGCGGCGTTACAAAATGGACAAGCCACATAAAGATATGGAAAGCATTTGACATCCATCGATAATAATTGCAACGCCTTAGTCCGTCTCTCACACAGGTAGGAAAGGTAAGCTTACCTCCAAGCGAAATGCAGTAATCACTTCCAACGTCGCTGAAGTCTTGTTTATCAATGAACAATGCCCCCAAATCCGTGGAAAATGTTATACGACCTTCACATAACTCTCCCATAGTGCTGAGATTGCGGCTAGGTATACAGCATTCTCCATCATTTGTATCATTGGAAATGTCTAACACACACACACACACACACACACACACACACACACACACACACACACACACACACACACACACACACACACCACACACACACACACACACACACACAAAAAACAACAACAACAACCAAACATTTGTTATGGAAATGAAGAAGTCATGATGAAGAGAGGAGAGAGGAGAGAGAGAGAGAGAGAGAGAGAGAGAGGAGAGAGAGAGAGAGAGAGAGAGAGAGAGAGAGAGAGAAGAGGAGAGCAGTGCGGTGCAGGTCAGATTAAGAGTCCAGCACACAGAGAGGAGAAGGAGGAAGAGGAGTGAGAGGAGAGAGAGAGAGAGAGAGAGAGAGAGAGAGAGAGAGAGAGAGGAGAGAGAGAGGAGAGAGAGAGGGGAGAGAGAGAGAGGGAGAGAGAGAGTGAGAGAGAGAGAGAGAGATAGAGAAGGAAGGAGAGAGGAGAGAGAGAGAAGGAGAGAGAGAGAGAGAGAGAGAGAGAGAGAGAGAGAGAGAGAGAGAGAGAATTTGAGTTGACTTCACACACACACACACACACACACACACACACACACACACAACACACACACACCACACACACACACCACGCACGCACGCACACACACACTAAGATGCGTGCAAATATACAAACAGAAATGACAGTTAAAATTGACAAGGGCATTAAAAACAATTATTATGGATATGAAGAAGTCGTTACATGAGGAGAGAAGAGAGAGAGAGATGGAGATGAGAGAGAGAGAGAGAGAGAGAGAAAGAGAGAGAGAGAGAGAGAGGGGAGGGAGGGGAGAGAGACAGAGAGAGAGAGAGTGGAGAGAGAGAGAGGAAGAGAGAAAGAGAGAGAGGAGAGAGTGAGAGAGAGAGAGAGAGAGAGGAGAGAGAGAGAGAGAGAGAAGAGAGAGAGAGAGAGAGAGAGAGAGAGATGTGTTTAAAGTGGCTCGGTCGACAGCGCCTTCATTCCAGAGAGGGTACTCTTGCCCTTTGAGGAGGTGTCCTGTATAGTGGTAAATGGAAGTGACCATGGCTGGCCATAGTAAAGAAGAAACCACTAGGAACTCTCTGCCAAGGTAAAATAGGGTTCTAGTCTTTTTGTTGTTGAAAGGGGCACAGGCACAATTTGAGGTGTGTTTTGTAAGTCGACCCAAAAAGGTTGCTGAGGCTGAACATTGGTAAAAAATTTGCTATAGGTCTGTGAGGACCAGAAAACGTTTTTAGGTGTGTGTGTGTGGTTTTTTATTTGATGATTTAATTTAGAGTCTGTTCACAACAATGGTGATATTAGACTAAAAAATTTTTATTTATATATATATATATATATTTTTATATATATATATATTTTATATATATATTATATATTTTACAACAAACTAATAAATTCCAAGGATAAGTACCGAGCACCGTTCCAGCAACTTACAGAGCAGCTTGGTGTTGCAATGACTGCAAGAAATATTGAATTATAAACAAAGCTTGCTCTTATGTCTTAGATTGAAGAAATAGGGGGAAATACGCATTCATATCTGCAGCGGTAGATGATTCTGCCTAACTAACAGTATGTGCTTGAGTGGGTGAATGGGGAAGAAAAAAAAATAATAATAATGCTTCTCAAAATGAGCCTTCAGCAAGCTTATATTCTCCAAGGGGGAGACATCCTCCAATAGGAGGGAAACTCACTAACATGTAACTCCTGGTCATATACCGATATTTCGAAACTTGGTTGTTTCTCCTCAGTGACCGCGGAAAGTGGTAATTTGACTCCTCTGCCTTTTCAGTCCCAAGAAGAACGCAATCCCAGAAAAGGCCGGCGTGCAATACCGCAGTATGTTTGTTGAGCTTCCAAAAACCAACCAAAGGTACCATCTAAGAAGCAAAAGAAATCATGAAAGAGCAAAACAAGCCACATTTTCTTGTGAAAGTAGAAAATATAAAAAATATCCTCTTAAGACACAAGTGCTGAGGGCCAGTTCTTGGAATGAATCCGCAAGGGACTAAATACAACAAACTAATAAATTCCAAGGATAAGTACCGAGCACTGTTCCAGCAACTTACAGAGCAGCTTGGTGTTGCAATGACTGCAAGAAAATATTGAATTATATAACAAAGCTTGCTCTTATGTCTTAGATTGAAGAAATAGGGGGAAATACGCATTCATATCTGCAGCGGTAGATGATTCTGCCTAACTAACAGTATGTGCTTGAGTGGGTGTTTGTTAGGCAGAATCATCTACCGCTGCAGATATGAATGCGTTATTTCCCCTATTTCTTCAATCTAAGACATTAGAGCAGCTTTGTTTATAATTCATATTTCTTGCAGTCATTGCAACACATGCTGCCCTTGTAAGTTTGCTGGAACGGTGCTCGGTACTTATCTTGGATTTATTAGTTTGGTTGTATTTTAGTCCCTTGCGGATTCATTCCTAGAATGGCCTCAGACTTGTGTCTTAAGAGATATCTTTTATATTTTCTACTTTTCACAAGAAAATGTGGCTTGTTTTTCTCTTTCATGATTTTCTTTTGCTTCTTAAAGGTACCCTTGGTGGTTTTTTGGAAGCTCAACAAACATACTGCGGTATTGCACGCCGGCCTTTTTGGGATTGTGTCTTCTTGGGACTGAAAAGGCAGAGGAGTCCAAATTACCATTTCCGCGTCACTGAGGAGAAAACACCAAGTTTCGAAATATCGGTATATGTCCAGGAGTTACATTTTATGTGGTTTCCCTCCCTATTGGAGGAATGTCTCCCCTTGGAGAATATAGCTTGCTGAAGGCTCATTTTGAGAAGCATTTATTTTATTATTTTTTTTTTTAATTTTTTTTCTTCCCATTCACCCACTCAAGCACATACTGTTAGTTAGGCAGAATCATCTACGCATTTGCAGATAGTGAATGCGTATTCCCCCTATTTCTTCCATCTAAGGACATAGAGCAGCTTTGTTTATAATTCAAGTATTTCTTGAGTCATTGAACACCAAGCTGCTCTGTAAGTTGCTGGAACGGTGATCGGTACTTATCATTGGAATTTATAGTTTGTAGTATTTTAGTCCTTGCGGATTCATTCCAAGAAAATGGCCCTCAGCACTTGTGTCTTAAGAGGTTTTTTTAGTATTTTCTACTTTTCACAGAAAATGTGGCTTGTTTTGCTCTTTCATGATTTTCTTTTGCTTCTTAGATGGATACCTTGGTTGGTTTTTTGGAAAAACTCAACAAACATAACTGCGGTATGCAGCCGGCTTTTCTGGGATTTTTGGTTCTACTTGGGACATGCTTAAAAGGCAGAGGATGTCAAATTACACTTTCCGCGATCACTGAGGAGAACAACCAAGGTTTCGAAATATCGGTATATGACCAGGAGTTACATGGTTAGTGAGTTTCCCTCCCTATTTGGAGGATTCTCCCACTTGGAGAATATAAGCTTGCTGAAGGTCATTTTGAGAAGCATTTATTATTATTATTAATTTTTTTAATATTTTTTTTCCCCATTCACCACTCAAGCACATACTGTTAGTTAGGCAGAATCATCTACCGCTTTCAGATATGAATGCGTATTTCCCCTATTTCTTCAATCTAAGACATAGGAGCAAGCTTTGTTTATAATTCCATATTTCTTGCCCGTCATTGCAACACCAAGCTGCTTTTGTAAGTTGCTGGACGTTGTGCTCCCTGGTACTTATCCTTGGAAATTTATTAGTTTGTTGTATTTAGTCCCTTGCGGATTCATTCCAAGAACTGGCCTCAGCACTTGTGTCTTAAGAGGATACTTTTTATATTTTCACTTTTCACAAGAAAATGTGGCTTGTTTTGTCTTTCATGATTTTCTTATGCTTCTTAGATGTACCTTTGGTTGTTTTTTTGGAAGCTCAACTAAATACTGCGGTATTGCACGCCGGCCTTTTCTTGGATTGTGTTCTTCTTGGGACTTTAAAAGGTCAGAGGAGTCAAATTACCAATTTCGCGGTCACTGAGGAAACAACCAAGTTTCGAAATATCGGTATATGACCAGGGTTACATGTTAGTGAGTTTCCTCCCTATTGGAGATGTCTCCCCCTTGGAGAAATATAAGCTTTGCTGAAGGCTCATTTAGAAGCATTTATTATATTAATCATTTTTTAATTTTTTTTCTTCCCCATTCACCCACTCAAGGCACATACTGTTAGTTAGGGAGAATCTCTACCGCTGCAGATGAATGCGTATTTCCCCTATTTTTCAATAAGTCATAAGAGCAAGCTTTGTTTATAATTCAATATTTCTTGCAGTCATTGCAACTCAAGCTGCTCTGTAAGTTGCTGGAACGGTGCTCGGTACTTATCCTTGTAATTTATTAGTTTGTTGTAATTTTAGTCCCTTGCGGATTCATTCCAAGAACTGGCCCTCAGCACTTGTTGTCTTAAGAGGATATCTTTTATATTTTTACTTTTCACAAGAAAATGTGGCTTGTTTTGCTCTTTCAAGATTTTCTTTTCTCTTAGATGGTACTTTGGTTGGTTTATTGGAAGCTCAACAAACATACTGCGGTATTGCACCGGCCTTTTCGGGATTGTGTTATTCTTGGGACTGAAAAGCAAGGACGTAAATTACCACTTTGAAGGGCACTGAGGAGAAACAACCAGTTTCCGAAATTTCGGTTTGACCCTGTTACACATTGAGGTTCCCTCCTATTGGAGGATGTCTACCCTTGGGATTGCGTCCTTGCTGAAAGCTCAACTTGGAGAAGCATTAGTGAATTATTTTATTTTGGACTCGCATCAACCGTCTGCCAAGTTCATCGCAAAATTCTATTGGGTTAAATCGGGATGAGGGCTGGCCAGGCAGCACAAGACGTGTTTGTGAAGAAATTGCTGGGTGGCCTGGCGAGGTGGTCTTGCATTGTCTTGGAATGTCCAGTTTGTGTTAGCGCAAAAAGGACGACATGGGGTACTGAGCCCTGGGTTATTTCGCAGTACTTACACCTGTCCGCGCAGGACAATGTTCTGAAAGATTCTATTTACGGCGTGGTATGCCTATTGCACCCATCATCGTTTGCCATCCGGGTTCCGCTCTACCAAAGGAGTCACATAGCGGATGGCCGCCTTTTCGGATTGTTTCCTCGCAAAAACAAGAGCGGCTCTCATCTGAGACATATGCGCCCACTACTGCTGCCCCAGTTGATTCGGGCTGGGCCCCTGCAGCTGTTTCCCGCCGTGTCTTGGGTGTCATACCGGCCTCTGGGGACGCCTACATGCCAGCCGTTCCTGAAGACGCCGCCCCACA
>JAFLJL010002828.1:0-23218 GCA_018398815.1 Conus ventricosus
GGGCAAAACATAGGTCTTGGTCGGCCCCGTTTAGACTCGAAGGGGTGGGAACGGGGAATGAAATGAAAAGAAAGGTTCTTCATGAAAAATTATCCCACTTAAAAAAGCAAGTACAGATACTATTTGGTACGGATTTGGGGCTTCATGGTTGATGGTGGAAGGAACTGAAGAAGAAAAACCCTGAGCGCTTTTTTGATACGGAAAGGTTTCAATGTGTTGCAGGTTGTCCTACATCCCGTCAAAACGCTTCGCAATGGCTCCATTTTGTAATCGCAATGCCAGTTAAAACGCCAGTTGGAACAGCTCCGAAGTGCCATAAAGTTGGCTGACGGGGGATGGGTGATACAAATAACCACGAGGCTCAATTAAAGGAAAAATCAGATATCTGACTTTAAAGGCGTTCCAGAGCATCGATCAAGACCAAACTGGGGCCTCAAGGAGTGACTGATGTACACCGAGATACCATTCGCAAAGGATCGAATCAAAACGCAACAAACACGCTCTGTTTGACATTTGGTACGCCATCACTTCCATGGACAATCAAGTTGGCTAGCTCAGTGTGAGAGTTGACCTCCACGTCCTGTCTGCTTTCCCTGCCAGAAATGCGGCCAAGTTCGCGACAGATGTGCTCTGCGCTGCAAAGAAATCCACGAAGGCCCTTTACACAAGGATCAGCCCTTTGTGCAGACTGCAGTGTCAGCCACTTTGCTTACTTGTGGGACTGTTCGAAGTGGCAATAGAACAGGCCATCCAAAAGTGACAACAGAAAAAAGGATCGCTTTCCATGAAGCAAGAAAAATTGATGCTTGGCAGTCAGCCCCAATCGGTCCAATCGTACTCTGCAGCTCCTGTCAGATGGACACTTTTTAGTTTTCAAAAACCCATTTATGGAAAACTAACATATGTAAAAGACAAAATACAAAAAATAAAAAAAAAATCTGCTTTTCCTCATGTGACATCAGGCCCCCCGCAGTAAAGGCATCAACTGCTGCCTTTCAGTCTCTCCAGCGTCGAAAACATCTGATGCAAGCAGCCTGGGAAACAGAACCCTCCCAGCCTCGCTCCAATAGGACGGACGGGAACAGAAAATCACCTGTTCCCCTCAGAAGGCTATGGAGCCCTTTAAAAAGTTTCAGACTAACATTGTCGAGGATGGGCCTCCGTCCGCCGATGTCTGTCTACATGAAAAAAGGTGTGGTAAAAAAAGCTCCCTGGCTTCAAAGACACAGAACTGGTCTGCAAAACAAATGCTCTCATTTACAGTCAGACACCGAAGATGCAGAAATGGTGTGAGAAGTCCACCGTTTCATTTCCTTGCCACAAATGCTTTGTCAGAATTCTAAAAGCAGTTGTGGTAAAATCTGCAGAAATTAACATTCAGAACCATAAGACTTTCACACTTTCCGGCGTTGACGTTATTCCCAAACCAGCATAACCCACTGCTGATGGATTTTCGAAGATTTCGTACTCACCATAAATGTCTTTTTCATTCTATGGATTAAAACTCCCTTTTCACCTAACCCGAAATTTTTTGCATTAAGTGGTGAAGTGTTTTTCCTGTTTACTTCCATTACGCATCGTTATCCCCAAAGTTTCGTTGCCACCATAAATGTTTTTTGTTCAGTTCTATTATTAAGTACCCTCTTAACCCCTTACCGCTACAGTTCTTTCAAAAGATGGTAAGAGTATGTTCTTCATTTTACCTCCTCTACGCTCTTTTTAGCCCCAAGAACGGTCACCGACTGAAAAATTTCACGCCATTTTTGTTGTTGTTATCAAAATGGGCACGATTTGTATGCAAAACGTGATCCGCCTTGGTCCTGGACTAGATGGTACCATGATGCTCACGTAGTGAAACTTTCGATTGCCCAAAATGCACGCTAAAAAAAAGCTGCATTTTCCCGAACCCCTCTTTATCCAAAAGCACTTACTTACTTAGGCTTTTCAATTTATGAGTTTGAAAGGGCGTTTTTCCCTCAAGGATGTTCGATATTCCCGGGGTTGCTGGCGATCTGGTCGGAAAGGATCTGTTTCGCAGGAACCCCCGCCTGCGGGTCCGGAGTTTTGGGGTCAACTGTTTTCCTTCACCCTCTAAAATAACACCTTTTTAAAATTTTGCCGGCCCTGACAGGAGCATGATCCATTGTATTTACTCATTTTGGTGTCCCCTTTTTGGCAGTTTAGACAACCCTTCCCTCCACTCTGCTGGGGTTTCTTTTTCCCATATCTTGCCAAAGAGGGGTACAGGTTGACAGCATACCAACATCCCTTTAAGGGCTTCTGCGGGTATTTCGTCAGGTCCTGCGCCTTCCATTCCTCATGCAGATGGCCTTTTGATCTCTGCTTTCGAGGGTTTACAGTTATGGCAGTTCTGTTTCCGCTGGGGGGATGTCGGGTGGGTTTAGGAGGGGGAGGGTTTGTAATTCCGTAAATGCTTGCCATCGTTAAAGGGGTCTTCTGTTGTTGTGGGGTTTTTCCGTTTTGTCTTTGACGGCTTCCCATCTTTGGAATTTGCCCGCACTTCTTTGTGGTGTACACTCTCTCATTTTTCCCCTTTCTGCAGCACCTCTGCTTGTCTGGCAAGTCTATCGAGAACCCTTCTTATTTTTCTTCACACTTTTCTTAACTTTTTGTCCCCCGGGGGGTAGTCTTTTGGGTTGCTTTGCTTGATTTTGTACAGTCATGTTCAAAGGTCTTTTTTCCCCCTTTAGTTTTGTTCAGTTTCTGAATATACAAAGAATCCACACCTTGTGTTTTTTGGGTTTTCCCCTTTTTTCCAAGAAACCCCCTCACAGGTCTTGCCAAAATTTCTTGGTATGTTGCCACTGTTCTCGATGTCTGTGCTCTCCCCTTTAACAATTCTTTAAGTACGGGAAACCCTTTTGGGAAGACTGATCTGAAATTCTCCTTTAAATTTTTTTTACTGCTAAACGCTCCACATTATTCTTGTCCTTGCTGCTTTGTTGAAGAGTTCTTCTGAGTCGGGGGCCACGTTGCACAAACGGTGGTGGTCTGATTTCGGGGCCCCCCATCACTCTCACATCCCGCCATGTCGCCGAAATTCCCTGCGAGCAGATGGGCAATCGGGTTTTTCCCTGCATGGGCCGGGAACCCAGGGCCCTTTTGGATGCATTTTGAGGGAAAATGCCCTCCTACACCCCTGTTTTAATGCCACGTCGCAAAACTCCCATTCTCACTCACGTCCAAATCCTTTTGTCCCCCTGTTCTTCATACCCCTTTGTCTGTCCTATCTTGGGGTTAAAGTCACCATGACTATTGTGATGTCGTTTGCTCCTCTTCGTCCGTACAGCTTTTACTTGTGTAGAAATCACTTTTTTTTTTTTCCTCGCTCATTTGTGGAGGCACACTGAAAGATGTTCAACTTGATTTTTCTTTTTGTGCAAACTTTTGGGGTGATGACGGGAGTTGTAGGTTCCCCCGATAGTGTCCGCGCGCCAGTGTCAGCATCAGGGCCAATTCTGATGGGGCTCCACCCCTCTGTGGCCCCCGAGTACAGCGCAGCTCTCCTGAGAAAGTTCAGCTTCCTGTCTTAGCCCCTGTCTCACTCAGTCCTGGACCCCCTATCTTGTGGCTTCATCTCCTTCCATTTGAGGGTTTTCTCCCCCGCTTCATACTTGCCCCTGATGTTCCAAGTGGCTATCCTTGTTTTTTTCCCCTGGGTTAAAAGGGGGGGGGGGGGGGGGGGGTCGTTTTACAGCTTCCCTGGGCTTTCAGCCTGACTCATGATCCCCGGGATGGAGACCTTCCTCCCCCCGGGTGAATGTTTTGGTTTATTTTTCGATGCTTCTGTAACTTGCTTTTTTTCTAGGTAGGGGTGTTACCCCTACGCAAACCCTTTTAAACCCCCGGAGATTTGGTCTACTTAGTTGCCTCTCCTTCGACCTGCCACTTGGGGGGCCCTCCAGGAGAAATCTCCCGCTGCATAGCTCTCTGGGACACAGGGGTACACAAGCCCCCACCCCACGACAAGGATAGACCTTTTGGGGGAGTTCCACAAGCGCGGACCATTTCCGGAAAGTATCCAAAAACAAATTATCGAAGACGGGTTTTTGCGGCGACCTGCCAAAAGTGTACAGAATATTCATGAAATGTGCAAAAAATATTCTAATTTCATCTAAAAAACGAAAAGGGCCCCAAAACACCTTGGGTTTAAATTTTGACAAACACACACCCAATTACCACGAATAAAAACAAACTCATATTATGATTATCACAGACCAAAAATAAGCGCCCAACTCCCGACCCATCAAAAACGGACCCCAAATCAAATTATTTTAAAAATAGGTAAACGTCAGCTTGGAGATTTCTGCCCCAAGTTGACTTCTAAAGCACCCAAGAAAAAAGTCTGGAAAATTCCCAAGAAAATAAAGGGGAAAAAACCCCCCCCCCGCCATCCCGGGTTTTCAACTGAAATTTTGCGAAGCTCTGATTACAAACAGACAAGCGTTCCGCTTTGCCCTCCCAATGAACAAAACTCACCCCCAAAAATTGAATCTGCTGCTTGCTTAAAAAAACAAACACCTGAAAGAAACATTCCCGATAACTTTTCCTTAGCAAAGTAAAGTCTGCAACCCTTTTTCAATTAAGAAGCAAAATCACCTGAAACCCGTACGATTCGCTTCGGCCTTGATGCATCCTTTTCCCAACTTCTAAACTTTTTTCCGAAAGCTGTGCCAATCCCTGCAAAGTCTACAACAAACGGACCAGGGGTTTTTTTCCCCCCGGGGGAAAGCCTTTAAACCTTTTCCAAAGCCGAATAGATTTGATAAACCCCTTTTCCAAATTCACCAAAAACCCCGCCCCCAGCTCTTTGTCAAATCAATAAAAAGATGTGCTCTATTGATGTGGAAGCTGAAAACCGAGGGCATTTTTGCCAGGAACAGTGGGTTTCGGGAAGTACCTTTCGGGATCCCCTTCACCATAGACATTATCTAAAACACGAAATTATGCTGGTCATGTGATGGCGCAACACATTTTTTCATTTCAAGACATAATGCACAAAAGTGTAACCCTCAAAAAGGGCAACACACACAAATCGAATCTTTTTTTAGTTTTTTTTCTATCAGCATATTAAAAATTGTAACAATCTACCTTTGCCCCCTAGAATCACTAATATTGCCAAATTTTAGGGGACAGAAAACGTGTGTGGTTGTGTTGTGTGTGTGTGGCGTGCTCGTGGGCGTGGTGGGCCGTGTACGGCACCACATGTATGGTAGTAGATCTTTCGATTAATTTCTTTATTAAAAATGGTTTTGCAATAGAAAACCGCCACTGCTATCAGGAAAAAAAAAGTTGCCTCTGTTTTCACGCAAAAGGCAAAAAAAACCCCAGAAGCCGATTCTTGAGAAAGAACCAATGCCAGTTGTCTTCGACTTGATTGCTTTTTTTCGGCAATTTTATAGCCAACAAATGAAGTTTACTTTAGCCTATTACACAATGTGTCTCGTACTTGGAAAACAAAACAACATGAAAACAAGACAAAAGCAAATAACAAAAACGGACACTGTAAAAATTAATGTTATTTAAACCACCCTAAAAAAAAAAAACAGAAAGCTTTGCTTTGCCCCTTGTGGATATTTACTTGCATTTTTTCGTAATTCAGCGTGTTTAAGGGGTCTGGTTCGACTTTTTCCCAAACACAAAAAAATTTAAAAAGAAACGAAAAAAATCTTGAAACCCCATTTTTTCTGCCGTTTCATCTTAATTATTAGGTCGACTACAGATTCAACCTGTCGCTCACAATCACGATTCACCATGTTACACTTTTTCCCTCTTTTTTGAATTTTTTTTCTTTCAGCTGCAAACAATTTTATGGTAACTCCCATAAAAAGGATGATTCAAAATTTGTATAGTTACAGGGCACCTTCAAAATTTGAAACGTACTTTCACTGAACAGATTACACACAGAAAACAAAAAAATCATCTATGAAGAAGAGTACCCCCGTTTATTGTTCTTTTTGCAGCTGAAATATCAACAAATTGTTTCGTTCTGAAAAAGGGATGATAAAATACGCAATATTCACCTCGCCCTCCCAGAACTGGGTGGGTTTTTTTTCTGCGCGTAGATTTTACTAAAAAACTAAATTTCAAAGAAAAAAAAGGAAGTACAAATGTTAAGCCTTTCGGTACAACGATAAACTAGAAAAAAAAAAAAACTGAATTAAAAGGAGTTAAAAAATTATAAGTAGTGACCACAACCCAGCACAGCAGTAAATGCTGTACCGTATTTTGCTAAAAAAAGGGCCAGCCCCTTTTTTAAAAACACTGCGTAGTGGGACAACCATTGCAAAAACACACACACACACCACACACACACACAACACAAAAAGGAGAAGGAGGGAGAGAGAGAATGGATTTCAAATAAAATTTTGTCGGGGGAAATTTTTCCCTGTTGCGTTCTCTTGTATCCTTTTCCTTCGAAAAAGATTTTATAGACCACGAAACCACGCACAGGGCCACACACCCCACACACACACACACACACACTACAAGTACTGCCAATAACACACACACCCCCCACACAAAACCATCATTCTTTCCTCCTGCCTCACAAACGTACGTAGCGAAGACGCAAGTTCTGATGGAGAGTACGACGTCGCCACCAAAATGACGTGTATTTCAATCCTTGGGGGGTTGGCAAGCATGGGGCGCGGCTATAGGGGCAAAGTGGGAAACAGGGATTTTTTGGACAGGATGGAGACAATGAGGGGGTAACATCTGCACAACATAACGAACATGCGGTGGGGGTAGGGTAGGGCGGGACCTCGATTTAAACTGTTGAGAATCTTAAACACAGGCATCACGACAGAAGTCACCTGTACATTTCACGGTTTGGTTCCCTTATACCTGGTCCGTACTTTTTTTGTTTAAACCTGCCATTTGCCTCACGAAAGATTTGCCCCCCACCCCATTCCCCATATCCCACCTCTCGCCCCAACACGCACATAAAGACAACAAAAAACAGAATTTTAATTCCTAAAACTGACCTTTACCATCAAAAAAAACCCACCACCCAAAGATTGTTTCTCATGTTGGGGGGAAATTTAGGCAAAGAAGCGAAAAGCAGCGAAAAAAGACGTAAAACAAACCCCCATGATCTTTCAAGGATCCACCATTGTACTCCAGTGGATTCCCTCCATTGTGGGGTCACGGAATAGAAGGCTCAGGCCCGTCAAAGGTAGGGAGCAAAGGACGTTCACCACCTGGTGACCCACAGTGAGGCCCAAAAAATCACGAAACCAAACCCAAAAAACCCGTAAAAAAAACGGGGTGCAGACAATGGCTTGAATTGATCCAAACCCCCGGATCCAGAAAAAGAGCAAACAATCCCTTTTGACTGAAACTGGGCCCCTGCTGACAGCTGACCCCCTCAGCCGAACTAAATTGCCCTAATAGCAATCGTCTGTACTGGACTCAGACCCCAGAACACATCCCCAACCTACCCGCCCATATTTTTTTGCGCAACAGGGCCAAAAAGGGGCAGAACTGCAGTTGCAGTTTGGGCAGCCGCCAAGACCTGAAAAAAACTCTGGGGTTTATCGTGGCGACGGATTGAAGATTTGAGGAACCAAAAAAAACGCCCAAAGAAGAAGCCATACCAATGAATACATTGGTAAGGGTACGAAGTGTTTAAAATTTAAAACATCCAAGGCGTGGGCTTTCGGAAGACAAACAGTCCCTCTCCTTTCCCCCGCCCCGCCAATCTACGTGAGAGAGAGAGAGAAAGAGAGAGAGGAGAGAGAGAGAGAGGGAGAGAGAGAGAGATGCTTTAGCTCAGCCGCATTACGTTAAAGTCAACTTTTAAAAACTGTTATTAAAAAAAAAACCACGAGTCACACACAACACCCCACAAACACACCTCACAAAACACATTTTCTAAGCACACGGAATTTTTATTAAAACTTTCCCTTCCCTAAAATCTTTGTCAATAAAAAAAAATGCTAACGCTCCAATCTCTGAACATCTCTGAACAGGTTTTTTTTGAAACTTTACTGTAAAGTTTGTGTCTCACATCGCAAATCCAAACAGTAAAAGAACTAGTTCCATTGTTGGACGTGACATGGAAAGCACCGGGCTCCTTGTCTTTAAAATAAAAATGTGTAAAAAGGGGGGGTCGTGTGCAAAGGCACAAGATGTTTTTTCCTTACGGGCCCCCTCGGGAAAAATGGTAAAAATTTTTTCGGTTTGAACGGATAGGAGGGTTTGCTACGTCTCAAGTCCATTTCCCCAGCCCGAAGTCTTGACATAACCTGGCTTTGGGTTCAGATCGGTGTAGGGAATTTTAAAATTACTCGACCCTTTTTGGCCGCTTGGCGTTTACACCTCATTGCCCGACTGCCCCAAAGGTGGGAAAACCCAAGCAAAAAATAGGGGCTTAGATTACGGCGGTAATGGCCCCCAAAGCAAAATGGGCCCCACAAAATGAAATCTTTGGTTTTGATTTAGGAAGCAATTTTGAAAAACCAAAACCAAAGCTGTAAATTTTCACTTCATGGGAAGGGGTTTGAACATCTCTGAAAGAACGCTGCAAAGAAAAACGCATAGACAACCCCCCACATTTTGGAGCCTCGGAAACATTCTTTTAAAGGATGGAAAATAAAAAAACAGTTCGGCGAAAAAGGACCGGTGCCAAGGGGCTGCGGGATCTTATGAATGAGCTAAATGAAACTGTTTTTCCGTGTAGTAAAGCATGGTGGACACAGGAAACTTGGACAATCGCACACACTCAAGGTCTGTTGCTATATTGTCAAAAGGGAAGAATAAAAAATTCCCAAATGAAATCGAACTGGGGGGGTCATCGAATTTTCTCTTGGAACTTTGGGGCAAAAAAACCCGTCATAAACAGGGTTTGGGGTTTGAAAAGAGATTCAAAAATTTTAGTTCAGGTAAGTTTAGCCGACGGTTTTGAGAGGAATGTCCCCTCCTCACCATACAAGTTTAAACAGGGCGGGCGGAATGCACCCATAAAGCGTCAAAACCCTTGATGGTGGGTGGATCTTCTTCCGTAGGAATGTTTTTGGGAGACTGTTACAAAAAACCCAAGTCCAGTTTGGAGGGATCAAGCCCTGTAAAGACAGGGGAGGTTTTCTTTTTAGCGCCCCAAACCCTTGCCACACCTCGAAAATTTATGTTTTGACAGCGTTTTTAAATTGGGGGGACTTTTAAAGTTTTGTTGTTGTAAAAATAAAAAAAAAAAAAAAAATAACACGCACAGTGAAGAAGAAATTTTTTTTGAGACGAATTAGATCAGGAAAAAAAAGCAAAAAGAACGTGGATGTAAAAAGTTTGCACCCGAAAAAGAAAACCCCTTTTTTTTGGCGCACTGTAGGATCTTTTCCCACAAGCGGAGTCCCAAAATTTTTCGCCACTATGAGCTCCAAAAGCGCACTATGCAAATCGTCGCAAAAAAAAGAGGACTCGAACCCCTTTCTAATGATAAACTCTTGTTTTAAAACTGAAGCAGCAAAGAAAAAAATACCCCCGAAGCACATTCAACTTTTGCCCCCTGGATTCAGCAGAGTGGGACCAAAAATGGAGTTGGAAGGCCCCCAAACAGCCAGAAAATGTTTAACAAAAAAAGACAGAGACATGAAAACCAAGCTTATGAAGATCCTAATTCCATATTCCCATGTGGTATCATAAGCTTTCTCCGGATTAAAAAATATTTAACTGTTTTGTTAATAAATTGTTCGAATTGGGAGTTTCCCGACGAATTAAATGATCACATAAAGGTTTTCTTCTGGCACCGCACTGTTCTTTAGCCCCAAAAGCCACAGTTTTCCCGCTCCCCATCCGGGGGGGTTGGCCATCTTTTCCCGTTGCTTTCAGAGACACTGATCACGCTGTTTAAAGTAATTTAAGGGTTGGGAAAGGGCTTTTCGGCCTGGAAAGAAATGATCGGTTTTCCCCCAGAGGGGGGAAAATACATGTGGTCCAGATTATTTTAGACTGTGAAAAAAGGTTTTGGGGACAATTTTTTTAGGGGACGTTTTAAACGTTTTAAAAATTTTTCATCAAGGTAGGGCAAATAGTAACAGGTTTCCAAGGGTATTCAGTTCCCGACTAAAAATGATAGGTTGTAGACTTCAAGTTTTCCCCAATGAAGTTTTGAAGATTCTTCTTTCAGTTATTTTTTTAAAACGCAATATACTTAAAACGACAGTTTTTGTTTAATGGGTTAGGCCCAAAAGAATTTGATTAGCACCAACCGCCAGTAAGTTTTTCCCAGCATTGGGAGTTTAGGGGAGAATCAATGGGTTTGGTTCTTCCCCCTTTTATTTTTTTTAATACTTTCCCGTTTTTTTTCCGGACTTTTTGGGTGTCCTTGGAGCAGAATCTCTCAAAGATGATTTATTAACTGCTTTGGGGTTTATTTGAAGCACCAGAATACAAGTTTTTGAGATTAAAGAAGTATTAAAAAGTTTTTTTTTCTAATTTTTTCATTTTTCTTTGCTGTCCCCTTTTTCTATCCACCCCAGTGGCAGTGCACCCGCACCGCTCATTTTCCCCACCCCCGTTTATTGCCACAGCCCGTCAGTCCCCCGCAGCCCCGCACCGGGAAAACCAATGGTGCAGTCAATGTCAAGCTCAAGAGGCAACCCCCCGGGGAAAACACTGCACTGCTGCCTTTTCGCTTCAGTGATGTTCAGTGGCGCCTGTTCCGATCCAACATAAGCAGGACACCTCATACAAAAGCCCCCTACTGACTACAATGGTTGCTTAGTCACGGAGCGGCTTCAGTGAGCTCTCCTCCGGAGGGCGCCACCACGTCTGTCTAACGACAGCCCCCATGGACTCGCTGATACCGGTAAACCCTGACAGAATAAAACCCAATGCCACCGACCTGGAGAGGAACATCGAAACTGAGATCACCATGAGAGCGGGGCATAAAGGGCCACAGAATTTTTTTTTTATTCCTGATGGGATGAGAATGAGATAATGAAGATGATGCTACGGATTTCTATTCAGGTCTGAGACTGCGACAGGACTGTACGCTTACTTTCATAATATATCCCCGGCGTCAACCTGGCCCTAGAGACAGACACCTGCAGTGTTGGTCAGAAAATTTGAACAGCACTCTCAGAGAGCATCCATTAACCGGGTGAACCGACTGTGTAGCCCCAGTTTTTCCCAGAGAGTCGGGTAGTAGATAAGGGGGAGCCAATTGATAAATGTACTTGGATTTTAGAAAGGCATCTGATTCCCTGTCCCCCACAAAAGGGCTGCTAAGTAAAACTAAAAGCTATGGAGTAATTGGTAATGTTTAAACTGGATCAGATGTTTTCTTAAAGGAAGGTCACAGTTAGGAGAGTGGGAGAAGAGAGATCCAAGACCATCCGAGGTCCTAAGTGGAGTTCCACAGGGTGTATCCTAGGGCCCATATTATTCACTGTGTTCATTAATGATTTACCGGACATGACTCAACCACATGCAAAATATTTGCAGATGACACAAAATATTATAGGCAACAAATAGCACAAAGATCCAACAGGACATAAACAAGCTACAAGAATGGTCAATGAATGGAACCTTTACTTCAATGTAGCAAATGTAAGGTGATGCACATTGGCAAAAATAAAAAGTTTGAATTACTATGATTGTGAACGACGAATTTGCAGAAAAATAATACATGTGATGACAAACAGATCTGGGAGTAACCTTTGATAAAGATCTATCCTTTGATCCTCACATCCAGAGTGGGGTTTGAAAAAAGCAAATCAGATGTGGGACTCTCAGGAGAACTTTTCCCCTTCCTAGAAAAGGGAAAATTTTCAGTTTTTTAAAACCCCATTTTTTTAAAACCCTTTACTCAAATTTCGCTAATTTTAATTTGGATTTCCCCCACTCAAGAGACGTAAAAAAAATGATAAAAATTACAAAGGCGAGCTACTAAAATCCTGAAAAATTTAGTTTTTTAAACTATAAAAAAAAGATTAAAATATTTTAATTTCACTCATTTAAAGGGGACGGGGGGGATCAGGGGGAGCCCTTTACCCAAATTTTTTTAAAAATATTCAAAATTTTTGATGATTTTTTAAATTTTGATGCGCTTTTAAAAATTCTCATAAGTGGATTGCAAAAAGAAAAAAATAAAGGGCAAGATTTTTTTTAAAACATTGTATCTAACAAAAAAAGTTTTGTTTTCCCTTCAAAATTTGCAAATTTAAATTGGGGAATCCCACTCCCTTTATTAACCCAAATATGCACCCGATAAAACATTTTAAAAAAACTCCTAGTTAAAGCGCAAAAATTAAAGATGTTTTCTTTAGTGTGGTTTAAATTTGAAGGTTATTTATAAGATGACAGGCATGCAACCGCCCGAACTTAAATGGAAAAAATTGGGGGGAGTCAAATGGGGCCAAAGGCCCCTAGGAAAAAAAAAGCCAGCCCCCTTTACTAGTACGTCAGGCTCGCTAACACCTGAACAAACTGGGGGGGGACAGACAGACTTACAGATACAATACCTAACGCCCCTACTAAAAATAAGGGGTCCAAAAACGATGAACAGTTCCCCATGTTTTTTTAAATTTAAATTCAAACCACGACCCCGGGGGTTTTAAACACTGAATATTCCACTTATTTACCCCACAATCATTTCTCTCAAACCAAACACCCAACCATTTAAACCCCTTTCGAAAAACAAAATTTTCTAGTCACACACACCCCCTCCCCAAACCAAACTAACACGGGTTCTTTGAAAAAAAATTAAGCTAACCTTAATTCGGGTCAAACCCCAAATGTGCCCACCTGGTGAAATCAATCGCCCCATGCAATACAACCCACAGGGACCGAAAACCCCCTTTGGCTTTTGGGCCCCAACGGGACACTTGAATCCGGAACTTACTCAACAAATTAAATTTTAACCGGCTCATACCAAAAAAGGCCAGCAACCGGGAATAAAACACCGACACAAGGGACAGCCAAACCCCAAAATATAGAATGCCCAGAACTACTTTTGTAAACAGTGACAGCCCCAAACCACTGATATAGAATGCACAAAACCCCAAAAATTTCGGCAATTTTCACACCTTTAAATTTTAAATAAAACCCGGGCCCATTCCAACAACGGGAAATTAAAAGCCGCTTTGACCAATTAATAATCCAGTAACTGGGTTGCTATAAAATTATCGCAAAAAATGGCCCAACCATTTTTGCCCAAAACTTGAAAAAAATGTTGATATGTTTTTTGCCACCACACAAAAAAAAATTTGTCTTGAAAACCTGTGAAACCGGGGACACACACAAGTAATGACTAATTACCCCAAAAAACTGAACCATTTATGCAAAAAATTTACAAATTAAATTTAAAGCACAAAGGTTTTTTTGTAGTTCTTTCACACACCGGAGCCCACCCCAAACGACTGAAAACAAAAGGCCCCACTTCCCTGACCCTGGAAATAAGGGTCCAATGTTTTTACCAAAAAAAACCCCCACCGTTTGTCTTAAAAACATTCACATGTACCCTCGGCCTGTCACAGCAACAGGAAAGTACCCCACGCTCTGTCATCCTCGCCCCGGGGATCCCGCCCGGCAAAGGAGGATTAGGGGCACCATCTAAGGCGGGAAACACAGGAGATATCTTTTGGACCATACAGGCACCCCCAAAAGAATCTATCTTGAATCTCATGTCCCCAACCCCAACTAAATTAAATATTAAACCATGAACCCCCAACCTGGGGGAGTCGAAGTCCTACAGTGAAAAATTCTGTCTCTTAATAATTTCCCTACTCCAATCACAAATGCCCCAATGGTAACCTTTAAACCCTTTTTGAACACCACATTAGCTTTTTGTTTGTCTAATTTTTAATCCATTTGTATAAAAAAAAGGAATTTTCCCGGGAAGACTATACACAGCTGCTCTTACTTACAAAACATCAGTGCCACACAGTAGAACAAAATTTCCCAAAAAAAGTCAAACTTCGTCCAACTTTAAAGAACCCCCGGCCCGACCCCATATCCATTTTAAGTTTTTCCCTTTAAAAAATAACGAAAAAAACCTTTAAAAAAAATACAAAAAGCATGGGTTTCCCACACAATTCCCAATTTTGGGAAACATGGCCCAAAACATATGTTAATTGGGAAAAACCAAGAGAAAAAAAGATGCAGATACTTTTTTGCCCAAAAAAATCAGTCGGCACAGACACGCGCAACATCACTAAAAATTAAACGCCTAGCCCAAACCCAGGGGGCCAACCCACACACACACCACTCCCCCAAAACACTTCCGGGCTGTAAATTTTTTTTAAATTTTGATCTTTAGCTGAAATACCCTTGGTTTTAACTCCAACTGACTGAGCAATGCACAAAAAGGTTACAAACACATCATCAAAAAAGTTGTTTAACATATCATATCCCAACTTAAAACCAACAATTTCAAACAATGGGCTTTTTCTCCCTGATTAAAATTCCCAAAGGTGTCAACAGTACAAACAACCCCCCAAATACATTTATAATTCCTGGCCTGGGATTAAGGGCCCGCTAAAAAAGCTAACAGATAAAACTGACACCACAGGTTCCCCGTGGTGAAATTACGGAAAAATCACACAAAAAATTTTACTCACACATGCACAAAACACCAAAATTTATTTTACATTTTTGGGCCCAAAAACATAAACATCCAAAAATTTTAAATAATCAATGAACCATTTTTCTGTTTAAAATTTCAAAAACCCCCTGCCCTTCCCGGCACTAACGGGACCCTTGCCCCGGCCCCCAGACGCTTCCGGCCTCCCGCTGCCCCCAAAACAAACCCAAAAAAGAAGGATTTCCTTTTGAATTCCCCCGTTTTCCCCGCTAATCCAACCCCAAAAAAAGGGTTTGATGATTAATTTTCTAAAAGTCTACACTGAATTATAAACCCAAAAAAATACCTTTAACCAACACGTGTCCGGCCCAACTCCGGATGGGGTTTTCCAGGGGCCACCAAGGCTTTTCCCCGACCAGCACGTCTACAGCACTCCCAAACCCCCAGCAAACCCCAATTTTTTTACCCCCCCAAGGTTTTAGGAACACAGGTTACAGTTCCAAAACAAACGCAGCAAACCAAACTTCAACCCCACCCGGGGTTGGGAAAACCGGTTACAGTTTAACAAGAACGCAGCAACCATTTTTTCATCCCCCCAAAGGGTTTGGGAACACCGGTTAAGTTCAACCCCAAAGCAAATAACCCCCGTTTCACAAATTACAGTAATGACAGTCCTACTGTACCCCAACAGCGAGAAGACTACATTTACACAGAAACACAGAATCATCCCCCCAAAATTAAGGCAGCTCCCCCTAATTTCCCCAGCCCCCAAAACCCCGAACACAAGGTTTTCCCAAAAAGGGTTCACCAGGGCTTTTTAACAAGAAACACACACAACGTCAGGACTTCCACTCTGAAAAAGCTGCAAAATAAACTGACGACGTTTTACCTAATTTCCCCCGGGCCCGCTTTTACAGGCAACTTGGCTTTTGATTGGGGGCAATTCAACGAAGGTTCCCAAATTTGATTGGGCAACCCCACAGTGAGGATTTGCATGACCCAATTTTTCCCCCCTTCCCCCGGGCAAAACACAAAAATTCAAAATACCTCCCTACCCTCTCCCCCCGTGGGTTCACACAGATAACCACTGACCACACAAAACCAAGCGACGGAGCGGAAAATTTTGCCGGTCCTCTTGGGACTCTGGCTTTCGGAGGGGCCCGGGGGCGATACCCCGACCCCCACCATATGTCAGGCTTGCTAACACCTGAACTAACTGGGGAGGGACAGACTTTACAGACCTAAAATACCACGCCCCAATCAAATAAGCAGCCCCAAAAACAGATGAACATTCCCCACAGTTAATTTCATTAAAAAACCACGAAACGGGTTCAAACACTGAATACCCCATTTTTAAACCCACACAATCATTTCCTTAAAACCCAAAACCCCAAAACCATTTAAACCCCAAATTCGAAAAAACAGTTTTCTAGTCCCACACAACCCCCCAAAACCCAAACTAACACAAGGTTAAAAATTAATTAACGACTAACCTTAATTGGGGGTCAAATCCCAATTTTGCCCGCCGGGTGCGATGCTGCTCCCATCAAACAACCCACACACCGAAAAACCCCTTGGCTATTCCCCCCAAAACGGACACGTAACCCGAGACTTACCAACAAATCATTTCCCGGCCAACACAACCAAAACCAGGGAAGAACCCCGACAAAATGACAACCAAACCCAATAAGAATCCCAGAACTACAATTTGAAACACAGTACGCCCAAACCCCTATAAAGAAGCACAAAACTACAAAAATTCTGCAAGTTCACACACTTTAAAAATTTTTAAAAAAAACCGGGCAATTCCAAAAACTGGCATTTAAAGCACGCATGCCCAATTTAAATAACCTAACGGGGTTCATGAAATACTCGCAGAGAAGGGCCCCCCAAGTTGCCCAAACTTGAAAAAATGTTGATAGGGTTTTTGCCACCCACAAAAAAAAATTTTCTTGAACATTTGGGGGCACCGCGACACACACAAGAATCCAACAACAAAACACTATGCAAATATACTAAATAAATTTAAATCACAAAGGATTTTTCTGTGTTTTTCACACACTCGGGAGTCCACTCGAGATGAACGCGGCTCCTTCCCTACCCTGGAAATAATGTAAAAAGCTGTTCCCTAAAAAACCCCCTTTTTGTCTAACTCATGTACCACCGGCCTGTCACAGAAACAGGAAGATAGCCACGCTCTTCACCCTCGCACAGGATCCCGTCACCGCAAGGGCGGATTACGGGCACCATCAAGGCAGGTCCGGGAGATATCTGGGGGACACAAACGGGCGCATCCCCACTAAGAATCTATCATGAATCCATAGTGCCCTACACATAAAAAATCATATTAACATGAGCCAACCTTGGGAGCAAAGTCACTACAGTGAATATTCTTTCTTAACAACTAACCTCCCCAAATCACAAGAGCCCCCAATGGAAACCTTTATCCAATGATCACCGTTTTTGCACTTCTTTAGCTAATTATCCTTTGTATAAAAGGAAGAGATTCCAACAGATATCCGCTTACTTTACAAAACATCATTCCACACAGTAGTAACAATCAAAGTCAAACTAAACTTAAAGCTACCCCCGGTCCGACCCCCCCCTATTAAGTACTTTCCTTAAATAACAGAAAAACCCCTTAAAAAAAAACGAGGGCTTCCCACACAACCCGATTTTGACAGGAAAAACCCTATGAAAATTTGGGGAAAAAAAGGAAAAAAAAAGATGCAGTACTTATTCCCCAAAATAAATCTCTTCACCCACTGGTCAACATCATTTTACAACTTACAGCCACCCAAAACCCATGGGGCAACCAACACAACCACATCACTACCCCCAAAACACTTGGGGCTGTCAATCTTTTTTAAAATTTGACTTTAGCTAAAATACCCACTGATTTACCCAAAACTACGAGAAAGACAAAAGGTTGACAAACACATAAACAAAAGTTGATAACAATCACAATACAACAAAAACCAACTTTTTCAAAAAAAGGGTCTCCCCTTTTTAATTTCCCAAACAGGTTAACGTACTAGCACCACCCAAATTAAATTCCTCCTGGCATTAAGGCCTGCTAACAAGACTAACAGCAACTGACAACCGAAGGTTCCAGTGGCTGAAATTACGAAAAAACACCCGAATAAAGACTCCACTCAAAAAACACCCTAATTGATCTTACTCCCAAAACAATCCCCCCAATATAACTCTAAACAACCATTCACGTTTAATTACAACACCCATAGCCCTTCCCGGGCCAACGCAGCCCTTGCCTGGGACCAGACAGCTTCCGGCCTCCCCTGCCCAAATCAACCAATAAAAAACAAGGGTTTCCTTTTGAGTTTCCCCGTAACCTGGTCAATCCCCAAACCCCAACAAGGTTCAATTAAGGATTACTAAAATGTCTACACTGAAAATACCCAAAGACCTTGAACCACACGTGCGGGCCCCAAATCCGAGAGGGGTTTTCCAGCGCCCCAAGGCCATCCCCCCGACCACATTTTACACACTCAACCACAGCAACCAAGTCTTGGACCCCCCAGGTTTAGGAACACATTACATTCAAAACAAACCCGCAACCAAGTCTTCGCCCCCCCAGGGGTTGGGGCACCGGGGTTCAGTTCAAAAAGAACGCAGCAACCAAGTTTTCTCCCCCCAAGGGCTCGGGAACCCGTTCAGTTCAACAAACAGAACCACGCTTTACAAAATTTCAGTAATGACGTCCTCACTGTACCCCAAAGCGAGAAGAAAAACATTTTCACAGAAACACAGAATCAGTTCCCCCCCCAACTTAAAGGGAGCTCCGCTAATCCCAAACCCCCAGCCCTAAACACAATTCCCAAAAAGGATTCCCAGGACTTTCAACTGAAAAAACACAAAACGTAGAGCTTCCACTCGAAACAGCTCAAAAAACACGAGCACAGTTCACCTAAACCCACCTCTTCAGCAACTTTGGGGTGATTTGGGCAAATTTAACGTAAGGCAACAGAGGGGAACTCACAGTGAGGTGATGCATACCCAATTCCCCACTTCCACGGACAAAAACAAAAAGTTTAAAATACCTCCCCACCCCTTCCCAAACTGTGCGTCACAAGAATCCCCGAGCCCACAAAGATGCGACGTGAGCGGAAATGTTCGCCGGCTCACCTAGCAAAATAGAGAAATATTGACTCAATGCGAACACGCGAATACCTGACAGGGCTTCATCCGCCAGCGAATTCAAACAAAATGCCTCCCCTAGAAACTATCTGAAAAATAGTAAAAAAGAGGGGTCAATTCAAGTCAGTGACCCTGACAAGTACAAAAAATAAACCTTTTGGTGATAATACCTGACTGCCACCAAAAATAGATGGGGGTCCCCTTTGGTTTTGTGTTGTCCGTTCCGGAAACAGCCTAAACCGGGTTCACTCACCCGGCTTTAACATGCGCAGGGGGAGCAGCAGTAGAAAAATTTCCAACGGGTTCCGGGCGACTACCTTCCGTTTTGCCCGGGGATAAAAAAAATTGTGCTGGACGGGAAACGGCCCACAGCCCCCATGGGCTGCTTTCAGCAAACCCCACAAACCCCTCCCCTTAACGCGACATGTTCACTGAACCAGTTGGTTCCTTGCTTCAAGCGTTAAAAAACCCGCACCTCACCACCATGAGAGAGAGAGGAAGAGAGGAAGGAGAGAGACAGACGACAGACAGACGACTGACTGACAGATAACAGAAGAAGAGGGGGTGGGGGGCAAGGTAGCGCACGCAATTGTTGTAAAGCAATTACAAGATGTCTTTCAAAAGGGGGATGTCGTTTTTTAGGGTTTTCATAGGGTAAGTCAAGAAAAGATTTAAAATGTAAACTTTACAAATTAGAAATGACGAAAATCCTCAAGTAATATTTACAAAACTTGAATAAAATGCGTACATGAAACGCAGGGCAGGCAGTTTTACAACGAATTTTAGCCATTTACTTCTTGTATGAAATCACCCCTGAAATTAACGTCCCGAAATTTTGCACTTTCATCTTAAACATTCGTCTTCTTGCCAACTGTCCCTTAAATTCTAACTTAAAAATTGAACACATCATTTTTATATAAAAAAACTTTCAAAAATGCATAAAATCATACTGACTTCCATAAAAAACGCGAAAAATTGAAAGGCATTTTTTCGGGGGAAAAGGGGGGAAAAACAAAATTGAACCCTTTTGGCAAGTTGTTTGGGTCCAAGATTCACGTGCAGTGAAAAAATTGTATGAGCAGCACATCATTCCTGGCATTGGAGGGTCAACAAAAATGGCAAAACTGGTTGCTGCATGTGAGGCACGTGCACACCATGCAGAGCAAAGTTAACCAGCGACAAGTACGCAGGCATGCAGCCTTTATAAAGCGCGCCTACAAGGTTCAGATAACGACTTGCCGTCTGAGCGCTACAGAGATGCCAAGACTACGAGCAGAGGAACGCAATCGTGCCCTAGGCCATCTGGAGGCTGGTTGTGGATGCCAGGCAGGTCGCCAACATCTTTAACGTCCACATCTCAACCATCTATCGTCTGCAGCACCGCATGCGAGTCACTGGTACCACTGATGATCGTCCCGGCCAGGCCGTCCTCGGGTCACCACACCAAGAGAGGATCGCCATTTTGTTCCGAACCCTCTGCGGACAGGCGGCAAACAGCTGCTAACACTGCTCGACAGGTGCCTGGGAATCTCCAGCAACGAATCAGCCTCAACACTGTGCAGGGGCGTCTTCAGGAGAACGGGCTGGCATGTAGGCGTCCTCACAGAGGTCCGGTACTGACACCAAGACCCCGGCAGGACAGGCTGCAGTGGGCACAAGCCCGAATCAACTGGCGCAGGCAGCAGTGGGGACCCCTTACTGTTCTCAGATGAGAGCCGTTTTTGTATTGACATGGCTGACGGTCGTGTCAGAATATGGCGTCGACCTGGTGAACGCTATGCGGACTCCTGTGTGGTAGAGCGGAACCCCTGGGGAGGCCCGAACGTTATGATTATGGGGTGAAATTTGGCATTAACCACGCCATAGGACCAGTCATCTTTCAGAACATTGGTCCTGGTCACGGACAGGGTATCAATGCACAGCGCTAAAATCCACCAGGTGCTCAGACCCCATGTCGTTCCTTTTTTTGCGCAACACCCAAACTGGACATTCCAACAGGACAATGCAAGACCACACACAGCCAGGGCCACTCAGCAATTTCTTCAGCATAACAACGTCAATGTGCTGCCCTGGCCAGCCCTCAGTCCCGATTTAAACCCAATAGAACATTTTTGGGATGAACTTGGCAGACGGTTGGACCTCCTGCGCCCACGACCAGCAACAGCGGCTCAACTTCACCAGGCCATCGTCCATGTGTGGGCTGGTGTGCCAAGGGGACGCAATCAACCACCTGGTCCACTCAATGAGCCGCAGGTGTCAAGCAGTTGTCCATGCAAATGGTGGCCACACACGGTATTAGGACTTCAAGCTGGTTTGTCACGTGACCTTGGATTTTCCACACAAAGACATTTTGCTGATGACATTTTCACACATTATCGGTGTAATGAATCAAATCACGTTGAATTCTCGCTTCCACTCTGTACAATTGTGACCAATAAAATTCGCCCCTAACCTTCAGCTTGTTTTGCTTTCGCGTTTTTTATGGAAGTCAGTAAGATTGTGTGTTCTGTAATGCCATTTCATCGAACTGGTCGATATGTCTTTAAATGGCCAAGTCCTCAAAAACCACTGAACACGTAAGTGGATTTCCTTCTTTTTTTTTCCTTTGTTAAACTGTTTTAGACAGGTAGGCCTAAACAACATCAATATATCAATCCGTCAGTGAAATATGGCAATAAACTGTACATGTCTAAATTTGAAAACATGAGCACAATGATCCTTTTGATCTTGTTTTGTAGGTTTACTTTTATTTTGAATCTGCTATCCATGTCCGATACTGATTGCATGCTCATTTTGGTTTCCAACTGAAAACCAAATAAACAAAACATGAAATAATTTCGCTCGTATAGATAATTCTCGAGTGCTATACTTGTAAGTCACATTGAGCTGACACGCACACGTAACACCTGGCAATGACTTGCAGAAACTATGGTAGGGTCAGGCAAATATTTCTCTCAGAAAACATGGTGGGAAGAAAGTCACTCAAAGGCATGAAAGTCTGGAAAGTGATATGCAGTGTTCGTTGATATTCAGTTCTCTCCGTGCGTGCTCGTAAATCGGGAAGTGAGGCCTTTCGTCAGCGAAAATTGCAGTGTTTACGGATCCTTTTTCAGATGCTGACAGTTCTGATTATTTGGTAGACAAAATACACTAAGGCAAGAAACGCGCAATCTTTGTATAGGCGCGGATTAATTAGCACTAATGTTTTCTCAATTTCTTAAAAATGGTATCCATTAATTTTCTGGAAATGCTGCTCCGTTTCAAACATTGCCTCAATGCACCACTAGATCTGTCATTCAGCTGTAGATACGGTGCCTAGCTGAACCGTCTGAAAAGTCTTAAAACGTAGAAAAACTGAACTGCTCAATATTTGGGTCCACAAGAGGAGATAATTCTTCTTTACTATGAGTTCTTTCCCTTCTTGTCACATGCTACTAGTAGACTAAAATCTTGTACCATTTTAGGCCTACATAAATCTCGTTGAAACTTCTTTCATCTTGTAAGGTCACCATATTTTCATTTATAGAGTTCAAAATGATAACATAGGTCAGCATATTTTCATCTATAGAGTTTGAAATAATAATTTCCGATCGGTGAAAAGGAGAACTTAATGATATCTTAAACACGATGACTTCTGGGGTCAACTGGAGTGATTGAACAGTGTTGTAGAAAATTCTTTTATCTTGACCATTATTGAATATCCGTAGATTGTGTTTGAAATATTAAGTTCAAGCTATTAAAAGTGGAACGTAAATTACATCAAAAATGCCATAACTTCCTTTACTGACTACAAGAAGAATATGCAGACGTTCGGCTCATACAGCATCTTCGAAGCAACTACTTATAAGAAAGTCAGTCTAAGGAAAGCAAAGGTTCGGTATTCTGCCAACAGGACGTACAGGCCGTATACTGGGGAAAAAAGGCAGGTTGTAGAGTGGAATACAGGTATATAGAAAAAAAGTAATGAGTAAATGAATGAATTTATAACTAACTAAATGAAGAAATGATGAAAAAGTAAAATGAAAACTGAAGAGTGGCTGCAGGGACAGTGGGAGGAGGAAGAAGGGAAAGGAAAGGTGGATGGGGGTTTAAAAAAAGTCTGTAATCGCAGTGAAATATATTGTGGAGGAGGAGGTAGGAAGGGAGGATAAGATTTTTTAAAGCTATATTTGGCATCCATGATTAGCACCCATCCCCCCGCACCCCCCCCCCCCCCCCCTTTCCACACACACACACACACAACACACACACACACACGCACACGTCCTCTCCAACTTCTCCGCAACCCTCTCCATACCCACAGAGAGAGAGAGAGAGGAGAGAGAGAGAGAGAGAGAGAGAAGAGAGAGAGAGAGAGAGGAGAGAGAAGACAGACGAGCTGGTTCATTTGACGTCAACTTGCATGTGTCATCAGCTTTGAAAAGAATGACATTCATGTATATCAGGTTGTGTGAAGTCATGCGAGACATCCTTGGTTGTATATTGACGTTTTCGTAATCATGAATGTAAGAGAGC
>JAFLJL010002829.1:0-2500 GCA_018398815.1 Conus ventricosus
GCAACCCTTTCCCCTCCAAAAGATGTTCCAGCCTCGTAATGTTCGGTAAAGACTAGGAAACACATTACCTTATACTGTTTTATTTAATTAAAAAACCCCATCCGGAATATTCGACAGGAAGAACCCCCTGTCCTCAAAGGACGTTATCTTGTTCAGATTTGAAGAGGGGCCTCTGTTGAAAAACGCTGTCAGATAACTTCCCTTGGTATTGTCTTTGGCACCATAGTTTGTTCGGCTCGGCGCATTAGACCTGTATGGAGAATCAAAGATCCTAACAACCAGAAGACACTCTGTGTGTGTGTGTGAGTGTGTGTGTGTGTGTGTGATGTGAGTGTGGTGTGTGCGTGTGCGGTGTTGTTGGTGTGCGTGTGCGTGTGTGTGGAGGGTAGAGAGTGAGAGAGAGAGAGAGAGAGAGAGAGAGAGTGTGTGTGTGGTGTGTGCGTGCGTGCGTGCGTGCGTGCGTGCGTGCGTGCGTGCGTGCTGCGCGCGGCGTCGCGCGCGTATGAAAAAGATGACTGACATAACTAAATTTAGAGTGGAATTGCTCAGTTTGTATCGCGCCGGATTCGTGATTCTGGGATTGCGGGTTCGAATCTCCGCTAGGGCGTTTTGCCACAGGGGGTGGGGGGTACCGTAACAGTTAACACTGTTTCCTGCCTCCACTTCCCCTGAAGTCCTCCGTTAGAATAACATCTCACACACATACACACATAAAGTCCTATCACAAACTTTAGAAGAGAAGGCCAGTTGGTCACTGACGTGGATAACACGCGCATTCACACGACGCGCACCGAAAGAATGGATATACAAATGAAAAACTGATTGGCTGACAGCACCAACGACACGGGAAACGACTGAATGTTAGCGAGCGACAGCGGGCAGCTCTTCAGTCGCTCTACCCAGGTAGGCAGCCCGTTGTGTTACAGAGAAAATGGGGATTGGAAAGCGCCTGGAGCTTCTGTCTTGGAGAGAGAATATACGCCATACAAATAGTCTTAATAGGAATCACAATGATTGAAACTTTTTTTTTCTTGTGTGGATGAAGTGGTTTCTAAACGGGGCGAACCTGAACTGAAACAGATTCCTTGCGACTGGCAGGAAAAGATATGGGACTCCAGAACAAGGGTTTGCACGCCCATACCCGTGTCTCCTAGGTTCGGGTGTCTGAACCTGCGTTTTAGTCGATCAAATGGGGGCCGGAATAGTTTGAGTGGTAGAGCACCAGACTCGTAATCTTGGGTTGCGGTTCGAATCTCCCGCGGGCCGTTTCGGTACCGGGAGATTTTTCCCTCGAAGTTAACACTGGTTCTGACTCCATTTCCCATACAGTCCTTCGAATGAGACTATAAACCGAGTTCCGTGTGTGAACGCACGCACAACATCTTGCACACACGTCAAATCCCATCCCCAACTTTCGGAAGAGAAGGCCAGTTTGGCCCGTTGGTATGGATGACACGTTACACATAGCATGCACCTTCCCCGAAGTTGGAGTATGGCTGCCTTAATGGCGGGAAAAAAACTGTCATACACACAAAACTCCACTCCCTATACAGGGGGTCCGCAGGAGTATCAGCCTGCGTACACAGAAGAAGAAGAAGTCGATCAATTAAAGCGCTCTGAGGCGTCCGAAAGCACCATGGAAATGCCCCGGTCTTCTTCTTCTTCTCACTATCATTATCATTACTACTATTATCATAATTATGATTATCATCGTTATTATCACCATAACTATTATCATTCTTCTGTTTAGTTGTAATAATGGTTTAGATTGTGTGCTATGACGCTACAAGTTTTACGAGGCAATTACTTGATGCTCGTGCGCCGGGCGGGCGGTGGCAGACGACTTTTTTTTGTCTGTCTGTCTTGTCTGTTTGATGCGTGTCATCTTTGATTAGCACGCAGCTGCAGGCCTCTGTTTACAAAGTCGTGTGTTTTTGTCGTTGTCATATTTCCACGAGCCATAATCAGTGATTTCCTTATTTCTTTCTGTTTTTTTTAATACCCCCCCCCCCCCCCCCCCCCCCCGTCATTTTTTTATATAAACGAAACGTGGTTTAGTTACAGACTACCCTTATTCTTGGATGTCGAGTTCTGTTTCATTCCGAAGCATGTACGCACTATACACTAGACTTCTCGTGCGTGCGTGCATACGTGTGTGTGTGTGTGTGTGTGTGGTGTGTGTGTGTGTTGTGTGTGTGTGTGTGTGTGTGTGTGGTGTGTGTGTGTGTGTGTGTGTGTGTGTGTGTGTGTGTGTGGGTGTGTGTGTGTGTGTGGTGTGTGTGTGTGTGGTGTGTGTGTGTGGTGTGTGTGTGTGTGTGTGTGTGGCGCGCGCCTGCGTGTGGGCGTGCGCGCAAACGTGTGTATGTGTGTGTGCATGTGTATGTGTGTGCGTGAGTGTGAGTGTATGGGTGCATGCGTGCGTGCATGCATATGTTTGTGTATGTGGACGTGTCTGTCTGAGAAGAAGAGAGAGAGAGAGAGAGAGAGAGAGAGAGACAGA
>JAFLJL010002829.1:17500-30974 GCA_018398815.1 Conus ventricosus
GGAAGGGGGGTGGGGTGGGGGGTGGGTGAGAAGAGCAAATCTGTCAGGATATTGATGCACAGGCGAGACAAGAAGGGAAGAGGTGCAACAAATGAGAGCGGCAAGCGGGGAGGGGGGGGAGGGGGGTTGGGGGTACTGTTTCACACAGATCGCGCTTTGGAACACAAGAGATAAGTGCGTTCTTGCATGTAATGAACGGATGCCAGAAAATCAATATTGCGTCACTAATTTTTTTGTTTGTTTTGTTTTCAGTCATTATTCTTACATGATGCCGTGCACCAGCAATGCGCTCACGCGCCGCAGCGCCAATGATTACAGTCCCGGGGCGTCGGTGACGAAAGCGCTCTGGCAGCAACAACGACGACAACAACAACGAAAGGCTGGAACATTAGAGAGGCATTTGAACTAACACCAGCCGCGCCTTGTACGTGATTCACTGAACAGGACAAAGCTCTGTGTTGCAGCCTTAACGCACGTACGTTCAGAGCGGCCGCAACAATTTAAGGTTAGCAACAGGTCTACTACAGTGCAACCCAGCCACACAGTTTGTATGCTCTAATTAACGGCATGCCATTTACATCAGCATTTTTGTTTTTCATATCGTGACAAAGTCACACAATTATTTTATATAATGTAACACTGACACCCTCCCCCCCCCTCTCCCATCTCCCGCCTCTTTCCTCCCGACGACCCTTCCTTCCCCAATACACATCGCATCCCCCCACCCTCATCTCCACCCCGCCCCACAACACAATAACTCTCTCTCTCTCTCTGTGCATATCTCTCTCTTTCTCCCGTTCTCTGCCCCCCCCCCCCCCCCCCCCCCCCCTCCCCCCCCCCCCCCCCCCCCCTCTGTCTGTACATCTCTTTATCGTTTCTTACCTCTGTCGGTCTGGCTGGCTGGCTGTATGTCTCTCTGTCTCTCTCTCTCTCTCTGTGTATAATCTCTCTCTCTCTCTCTCTCTCTCCTCTCTCTCTCTCTCTCTCTCTCTCTGCATCTCTCTCTCTCCTTCCCGTTTTCTGGCCCCCTCCCTCCTCTCTCCCTCTGTATATCTCTTTATTCGTTTCTTACTCTGGCTGGCTGGCTGGCTGTCTGTATCTCTGTCTCTCTCTCTCTCTGTCTGTATAATCTCTCTCTTCTCTCTCTCTCTCTCTCCCTTCTCTCTCTCTCTCTCTCTCTCTCTTTCCCGTTTTCTGGCCCCCTTACCCCCTCTTCCTTTGTCTGTATATCTCTTTATTCGTTTCTTACCTCTGTCTGTGTGTATGTCTGTTTCTGTCTCTCTCTCTGTATAACCTCTCTGTATAATCTCCTCTCTCTGTATCTCTCTCTCTCTCTCTCTCTCTCTCTCTCTCTCTCTCTCTCACACTACATACATACATACATACATACATAACACACACACACACACACACACACACACACACACACACACACACACGCACACACGCGCGCACACACACACACGCACACACATACACACACACATACACACACACACACACGCGCCACACACACACACACACACACACACACACACACACACACACACCCCAACCACAGCTGCCGCTGGGTGATAAACTGCAGGGACCGTGGCTATTAAGCCAGTGACGGTTTGGGGGAAGTGGCATACATAATTCACAGGGTGTTTGGCGCTAATGGCGAACTGTTAACGCGCAATTCAACCTTCATCAACCACTCACCGCAATCTGTCTGTCTGTCCGTCTCTCTCTCTCTCTCTCCTCCTCTCTCCTCTCTCTCTCTCTCTCTCTCTCTCTCTCTCTTCTCATCACACCAAACATGCGCGAGCGGGCACACACACACACACCACACACACACACACACACACAACACACACACACACACATACATACATACACACACACACACATTTATATGAATACTTATTTCTTGTAACGAAGCAGAACAACGGCGGCGACACACCACTCCACCACCCCATCCCCTCCTCTCCTCTCTCTCTCCTCTACCACACACACGCACACACACACGCACATACACACACACACACGCGCGCGCGCGCGCGCGCGCCACACACACACACCCATATACATATACACGTGCGCGGGCCAAGTCATTCTGTGTTTATTCCAGGCGACTACGAAGCCGCACGAGGTGTCTCTCTCTCTCTCTCTCGCTCGCTCGCTCGGAAGCCATTTATATGAACACTTACTGTTGTAACAAAGCAGAACAACGGCGGCGACACACCACTCCACTCCCATCCCCTCCTCTCTCTTCTCTCTCTCTCTCTCTCTCGGGGGTGAGCTCGCGTTCACTGGACAGGGAAGTCGCGTTTCAGCCGCTGTGTAGAAAATTAGTGTATTTTAGCTAATTATTCATCACAAGTGATTCTGACGACAATATAATCAGTATGCCTACCACCGCTGAAATGCACCGAGCAAGAATTGGTATTTTTTACCCAATTCTGATGAAAATTACCCTCCGAAAAACGACTTCATTTCGGCCCAGTCAAGATATGCCACAGTTCAAGTGTGGCTACGTGAAAGGGTGCACTGACTGGCTGATTTGTTTGACGCTGTCCGTACTGTACTGCCTGTCGATCATTCTGACAATGTGCATGGACGTGGAGAAGAATCCCGGCCCCTTCAGCAATACAAACTTGATGCAAGAAATACACCTGTTGGGGGACATTTGGTTTTCGGGGCAGTTTACTGGGGAACTCCGTTTTTCATTCTAAAAAATTCGCGCCCTTTTTGGGTTGCTTTCTTCGGTTTTTTTGCCTTCAAAGAAGTGTAAACCCAACTGTTTCCGGATGTGCCCTGATTTAAAAATACCTTTAAAAGATCACGGGAAATGATGAAAAAAATGCGGGACGACAAGGTCAGTATTCTTACAACGCTGAAAGGGTTTGGAAAAAAAAATTGAACACTAGGGGATAAATTCAAAAGAAAAAAAACTTAAAATTTTCTTGGTTGCGTAAAACCGGGTTTTTTTAAAAACAACAGGAAAATTTCGGAATCGTAGTTGAAATTTTTAAACCATTTCTCACCCTCTGCTCCTGGAGTCTGTCTAAACAAGCCCAAAAGCATACCGTTTTGGGAAAAAGCCCCAAACAGTCCCCCCTTCAACCACCCCCCTTTTAGTCGTTCGTTTTCCCAAAGTTGGTCAGACAAATGGACATCCTGAGTGACAGCTTTTTTAAGGGAAACCTATTTAAAAGAATTGAAAATATCAAATATCTGCCGATCGACTGACGCCAACGAAAAAGAAATCCCACTACTACCGGCAACAGGGGAAAAAGCATTTTTTAGAAGGGCAGGCTGTTTTTTCCGATCAACCACGTACATACACGTAAAACCTAAAAAGGATCACCCCATTTTTTGGGAATTACGGCGAAAGGGGGGGGGACAGTCGGAAATCTTTTTTCCGGGAAACAAGCCCGGGAACACAGAACCCTTTTTCCCGTGACGATCGCCCCAAAAAACGTATACAACGAGCAACCCCCAAACCCCATAACCAAACACCTCCCAACAATTCTGCGAGCCCCAAGTGTCCCCCATCCTTTTCCCCCCGTGTTGGCCGGGCCAAAAAAACTGTAAAGTGAAGCTTTTTCAGTCACCCCTTCTGCCAGCGTCTTGAAATAGGCAAGAGAGAGGAGAACACAGTGGTAACAAAGAGGGGAGAGATGACAAGGGGATGGGCCCGGGACACCAGAAGGGGGCCGTGAACGTCAGAACGACAGCCCCCCTGGATCACAACAGGTAAATACCAAAGTCGGGCCTGCCCCCCCTGTGTTTTCTACGCAGAGGGCACCCCCGACCCCGGCGGGGTTACAGACCCGCAGCGGGAAAAAAGGGGGCCCCCACCGCTGTAAACCTGCCAGGCCATAGATAAGGTGGTACGCCCCACTATTGCTCCCCCTCCCCCACCTTTTCCCCCTGCCAAAACGTTCAGCAGTCACCCCGTGACACGCCCGCTGACATGGAAAAACGGAAGAAAACAGAAACAACACGACACCAACGGGGGCAGTCGCCTGGGGAAGATGCAACCCCCGGTGCTTTTCCCTGGGGGTGTCGACAAAACAGACTTCCCAAGGGGGGGGAAAAAATTTCCCCCAGTCCCCTCTGCCCACTGTGTCAGACAGTGTGTACCATCCTGGATGGGGAGATGGCCCCCTACCTAAAGGGACGGCGCAACCTGTGGCCCCACCCTGACACGACTGCCCAACAAACCGGGGCCCCCCCGGGGGACCCCCCTTTCCCCCTCCCCCAACCCCCACTCCTCCCACCCCCAAAACCCCTTTAAAAAAAAAAACCCCCCCCAAAAGGACAGGCACATTCCAAAAATACCGCTTCGCACGGGGGAAAATCAAAAGACAAAGCTTTTCGCCCCCGGGGTGGAGAAATGGGGGGCCAAAGCGGGGTTGGGGGAGTTAAAGGGTCCCCTTTCCCCCTTGTCATTTGACAGACAGTATCTATTCCCGAGTGCGGGAAGTGGTCCTAAAAACCCGAAAAAAGCGAGCAGCCCGGGGAAAGCTGTGCTCAAAAAATTAAAAACAGAAATGAAGGTACGGCCCCCGACCCTGATGTAAATACTCGAAAAAGTACAGTTTTTTTCAAGGGGTTCATAAAATGGGGAAAAGGTTTCCATCAAAACTAAAAAAAAAACTAGCTTCGCCCTCCTTTATTAAAAAAATTTCGTTTTCTTTTTGCCTTGTAAAACTTTTGTGGATTCATTAACGTTTTACTTTTTTTCCCCCCCTTTACAGTTTTGTATCCCCAGAAAAAAAAATTTTTCCCTCTTGGGGGGAAGGAAAAGTGGGGGGGGTCGTTGAAAGGTTTAAAAAACTTTTTTTTGCAATTTATAAAAAAAATTTTCCAAAAAAAAATACGATAATGTTATTGTACTCCAAGTTGAAAAAGCGGCTTTTGGGAAAATGGTCTGTGTTTTCATTTTAAAAAGGATTTACTTGAATCCAGTTAATAGTCCTTTTAAAAATGATTTTAAAGTGACTTTGGAAAAGGGGATTCTGTTTTTAAAAACAATGCTTTGCTCGTTATTATTGAAAAACAAAAAGGACGCTGAGTTTATCCTGTGTGCGGACTTTTTTGCTAGAACCTCCATATCTTTCCTGCACGGGCGGGACTGTAGATGATTTTTTGTTAAACCCGCTCCCCCAAGACCATGTTTTTGGCTCTGACACTGATGAATAAAACCCCCCCTCCTTTTCTTGCGGGGAAAACTGTCATTAATGATTAGGGTTTCAAAAAACTATTTTATTTTATTTTCCCGGTTTTTGTTTGGGATATTTAAAAGGGGTTTTTGGGTTTAGGAACACAAAATGGTTGTTTACTTTATAGCCCCCTCGGGAAAAACAGGGTTTTGATTATTTTATTTTCTCAAACTTCTTTGTGCTCTTTTACCCAGAAGATTTTTTGGTTTTTGGAAAAATTAAATAAAAGCACATCCCTGTCGAATGCGTTGTGATGTGAAACCCAAGAAAAAGAATAAATGTTAAAGGGTTAAGGGACTCGTCTATTTTAAAACTATTTTTGGTCTAAAAAGATAGGCAGAAGATTTTTCTGGGATCAAATTAATTTCCCCAGAAAAAAAAAACCCTCGTTGGAAAGCGAAACTTTAATTGAAGTTGAAATAGACAGTGCCTCAAATTTTTTTTTCGCCACCCTAAAATCTGCTCCCCTCTTGATGCTGAAAAGCGGGGGGTCGGGGGGCCCATCAAAGGAAATTGTATGGTTTGACTGGGAGTGCTATGAAAGGGTCGAAAGAATAACAGAAAAAGCACTACGCTTTTTCAAACGTTTACAAAAAGAAAACCCCACGGGGAAAGGGCACGAATATTTTGAGAAGGGGGAAGGTCTTATAAAAAGTTTTTGGGGAAATTTAAGGAGAAAACATACAAAACGAAATGTAGAGCCAGAACTTGAAAGAATGAAAAACCAACTCCAGACTTTTTTGGGGAAAAAAATTTAAAAAACATTTTTAAAACAAAAAGGGTAAATTTTTGGTTTAATTTTTAGGGGATGTAAAAGGGTTGAAAAACCCCCTTTTTTAAAAAGGGTCTTTGAAGTAGTTTCAATGTTTTACGGATGAGTTTTTTTTAAACCGGGTTTTTAAAGAAGAAATGTTTTTTTTCAGTTTTTTGGCCATTAAATTGATGATTTTACTGAAAAAGAAGTAGTAAAACCCCAATTTAATTTCACTTAAAAAATAACAAAGCCGCAGGTCCGATGGCATTTTGTAAAATTCAAAAAATCTTCGAGGGATGTATTTGTTCCTTTTTCTGCGATTTTTTAATGCTGTTTTTTCAAACAGGTCAGTACCCCGCGTTGGACCGAGGCTAACATAAACCTGTGATAAGAAGGGTAATCTGCACAAACCGACAAAATATAGAGGCATCTCCCCTTTTTAAATTTTTAAATGGTAAAAAAAGTACAGTTACATAATTTAAAAAGAGCTGTCCATATGGGGTTTAAAACTAAAGGGGCGGTAGGAGAAATTCAAGTGGTTTTTTGGAAAGATTCCCTTAACCATCGTCACATTTTTTCTCTTTTTTTTTTTGATGGTTCAAAAATACCTACTTAGAAACAGGAAATTGTTTGTTTCTTTCATTGACTTCCCCTTAAGGGTTTCGATTTATTTCACACGGAAAAAAATTTGGGCCCTTTTTTGCGAAAAAACTGGAAATTAAAAAGGGAAAAAGTATTTACAATCCAAAGCAAAGTATTTAAAAATGTTTAAAAACTCGGAAAGTGTGGGAAACAAGATTTACGGGAAACTTCACTTGCTTTTAAAGGGTTTAAAAAAAGGCGAGGTTACCAAATCCCCTACTTTTTTTTTTGTTCATTAAAGAAATGGCCTCAGGGAAAAATTTTTAAAAAAGGACAACGGCAATTTAACTGAACCCTGACATGAAATTTAGGGTGTTTTTTTTACTTTTTGCAGACCCACATTTTTTCTTTTGTTTGGGAAACGGGTTGGGTGACTCAGAAAACCCGTCAATTTTTCTTGCAATTTAAGGGGATCTGAATTTTTTTTACATGTCAACTTTACAAATCAAAAAAATTAATTTTTAGGAAAGGGGTTTTTTTTCCCCGACGTGGGGCTGGGGGGGCATATAACGGCCTTTAAAAAGGAAGTATTAATTCTTACAAATCCTTGGGTTTTTTTTTTTACCAGATTATCGTTTTAGGGCTCTGGGAAAACATGGCACTAAACCAAGAAAAAGGGGTTATTGATTTTTCTCAAAACCTTTTGGGGATTGGGGGGATTTTTGGCCAAGATTTTTTTTTAAAAATATTTGATGCTCAGATAAAACCTATCCCTTTTTATGGCCTGAATTTTTGGGGGCTGACTGGTCTTCTACAATTTGAAAAAAGTGCACATGTTTTTTTTGAAAAAGCTGTTAAAAAAGTCACCCAAGGACCCAAATGACATGGTATCGGGGAGACTTTTAAAGTTTTCCTTTTTTACAAATTTTTTTTACTTTTTCATGGGATTAATATTGGGTAAGACTTCCAGAATGGATCGATCAAGCTTCCGCCCTAAACATTTTGCTTTTTATATTGTGTGATCAAGGTAAAAATATTTTTGGGGGTCAGGGTTTTGGGGTACTTTATTCAAATTTTTGGTTCGGTTTTGTTTGGGAGCAACAAGCGTAAAAAAACATGCCCCGGAAATTCCCGACTCATTCAAGCAAAGATGGTTGCTGTCATTGTCAAAAAATGGCAAAACAATTCAAAAAAACGTAGATTTAGTGTTTAAACCCTTCTTTTAAATCTTCCCCTGCGCTGGAATCTTAATTTTACAAATTGTTTAAAAAAAAAACCATCCAAAATGTTTTTAAATTTGGTTTAGAATAGGTGCCCCCTGAATTTCGTACTCTTTTAAAAAGAGGTTTCGCTTTCCCGTTCTCAATGTGATTTAAAAAGTTTCCCCTGTGTGGGTGCGGCCTCGAAGATGAAATGCATGCTATGTTTTTAAATTTAGGTCCCCTTTAAAAGATTTTGGGGAAAGTAATTCCATCTCCCCGGGAAAACAAAGGGATCCCCCTATAGAACCCTGGAAAAGTTTAAAGCAAGACGGGTAGCATTTTTAAAAGTTTAGGAAAGTTTTATTTTTCAACCCAAAGCGTGGAAACACAGGGGTAATCTATTATTACAAATTTCGAATGTAACTGTTTTTCATTTGTGTTGCCGTTGTTTGGCCCTTTTTTTTGCTGTTTCAATTGGCATGGGATATTTGGAAACGCCTAATGTGTTTTGTGTGTTTTGTGTGTGTGTGTGTGTGTGGGGTGGTTGTGTGGGGGGTGTGGGGTTTTGTGATTTGTACGAAGGGGTTGGGATGTAAAAAATTTTAATGGGGGGGACGCCCTCAACAATAAACACTTGAGCTTGGTCCTCTCTTCTCCCTCTCCCTCTCCCTTTCTCTCTCCTCTCCTTCTCACACACACACCCCAAAACCACAAACCCCTCTCTCTCCCTCTTTCCAACCTCCCCTCCCCACTCTCTTTTTTTCCCCCTTCTCTCTCTCTCCTCTCTCTCTCTCACACACACCACACACACACACAACACACACACACACACACACCACACCATCCCTCCTCCTCGTCTGTGTCTCACCCCCCTTCCCCATTCCCTCTCACACACCACAACACCACAACACACACACACACACAACACACCAACACACACACATCCCCTCTCCTTTCTCTACCCCCCTCCCCACTTTTCCCTCTCTCTCCAACACCCCACACACACAACCTCCCTCCTCTCTTTCTCTACCCCCCCCCCCCACTCCTTCCCTCTCTCCCCTCCTCCTCTCCTCTCTCTCTCTCTCTCCTCTCTCACACACACACACCACAACCCCCTTCTCTCTCTCTCTTTCTCAACCTCCCCCCCCCACCACCTCACACACACACACACACCCCACACAACACACACACACATACACAACACACAAACACACACACACACATCCCTCTCTCTCTCGCCTTTCCCCCTTCCCCCCCCCACTCTCTTTCCTCACAAACACACACCCAACCACCACACACAAAACACACAACAACACACACGCCCTCCCACCAACGTCCCCTTACACCCGCCATAAAAAAAAACAACGGCAACCTGCAAAAAAAAAAAGTTCAAAAAAGATTTTAATTCTTTCCCCACCTCCACCCCCCCCCTCCCTTTCCCCTTTTTTTCCCCTACCGCATTTTCCCCCCGCAACACACACCACCACACCACACACACACACACACCCAATCTCTTCCCCCCCCCCCCCCCCCCCCCCCCCCAAAAATTGCCCCAAAAACAGCCTTGGGGGTGATATTGTGTGGGGGTAAGTCATTCCTGTCACTTCCCACAATGCCGGTAACCGGAAACCCCGGTTTTGCAGTACAGACGAACACAGTGTATAGACCCCTACCTGCCTCCCCCGTTTTCACCACAACACAATCCAAACCCCACCCACCACGCCCATTCCCACAAAGCTACCCCCCCCTTTTGGCGAATTTTTCCAGGCAGTTCCCCCCCCCCCCCCCCCCCCCCCCCCCCCCCCCCCACACACACACACACATAAAAACTTTTTCCCCCTTTTCCTCCCCCCCCTCTCCCTCCCCCCCTTTCCCGCCCCCCCCTTCATACTGTTTTGGGCCCAAAGAGCAAGTGAAGAAAAAAAATTATCACCCCACTGGACTCGCCAATGATGTCTTGTCTCGAGGTGTTGTGTTGTGTGGTTTGTGTGTTGTGTGTGTGGGGTGTGTGCGGCGGCGGCGGCGTGCTTGCGTGCGTGCGGGGGGTTTTGTGCGAGTGAGAGAGAGAAGAGTTGAACGAAGAGAGAGACAGACAGCAACAGACACGAGAAAGAGAGACAGACAAGCGCAGATAGCACGCGCACCACACACACACACACACACACACACCCACACAACACACCCACCACACAGTGCCCAAAGCGGAATTTTGCAGCCCACTTCGTGTCTAGAGTTGAAAGAGTGGTTTTCTTGCGTGTGTGCGTTGGTGCGTGCGTCGGCGTGCGTGCTGCGTGCTGCGGGGTTTGTGTGGGTGTGTGAGACGGGACGACGTTTGTTGCTCGCTACTGCTGCCTTACCCGAAATGAAAAAGAACGACCAAAGCACGATGAGCACTGGACGGACGCCATCACACACTAGGACTGCAGGCAATTTGTGTGTTTTTGGGGGGTTTGTGTGTTTTTAAGGAGGGGGTTGCAAGTTAATACCAAAACCCAAAATCATTGCAAACCAAGTCAGAGCTGAAATTAAAACGATTTACGAATCAATCGTTATTACCACCAGTTTAGGGCAAATCAAAAGGGGGGGGGGGGGGGGGGGGGGGGGGGGACAGAAAAACAAAAGGCAAAAGAAAAAAGAAAGAAAGAAAAAAAAAAAAACAGACACATATGAAACATCCCCCCCCCCCCCCCCCCCCCAAAAAAAAAAAAAAGCTAACATGGTTTTACGTGCTCAGCTTAGTTCATATGTAAGGACTTTTAAAATTAATATGCGCGCGTGTGTGTTTGTTGGGGGTGTTGTGCTGCGTGCGTGCGTGCGGCGTGCGTGCGGCGTGCGTGCGGCGTGCGTGCGTGCGTGCGGTGTGCGTAGTGCGCGCGTGAAGAGAGAGAGAGAGAGAAGGGGAGAGAGGGGAGAGAAAGGGACGGACAGAGGTTTGAGGGGAAAGGGAAACGAACAGAGAAAGGGGGGCATGGAGAGAAGGAAAGTGTGGGGGGGGGGGGGGGGGGAGAGGTGAGAGAGAGAGAGTGTGCGGTTTTCTGACGTGAAGGTTTTTAAAAAAAAATACAAAAATGCATATGCATGGCGTGTGCACATGCCATCTGTCTCTCAACAAACCCTTCACAGTCCAAAAACCGCACGCACGCCGCGCACACAAAACACATACACCCAACACACACACACACACACACACAACACACCAGGTACTGTTATATGTGGCGCGCGCGCGCGCAGTGTGTGTGCTGTAAAGTGTGCGTGTGGTGTGTGATGGTGTGTGAAAATTTGTGGTGTAAGCAGTTGTGTGCTTCGCGCCCACCACGCGGTGCGCGAAGCACGCACAACGGCGGACGCAAGCGCCCAAATTTAGAACAAAGACAAACTTGAAATGAAAATACAAAACTGGCTTTTTAAAACGGGCAGCCTGCTTTCCCCCCACCGCTAGTAGGCCTGGTCCATTTCCCCATTTCCAAAAACAGGAACAGTTGCCCCCCCCCCCCCCCCCCCCCCCCCCCAACCCCGGCCCTTTTTGCTACGGCATTGTGCCAATCAATACACCCCTACACCCAGCAAAACCAGCGTCACCCTCATCAAATTTATTTTGCCCCCCCCCACACACACACACACACATGCAAAAACTCCGCACTCTCCACCCCCTTCGCTATTGTCATTTGACGATTTTTTTGGCCCCCAACAGCTGCAACAAGTCGCTTCCACTTGCAGTGTAGTGCAGTGTCACAGCTTGACAAGAACCTCATCGCCTTTGTTTTGGTGTGTGTGTGTGTGTGTGTGTGTGTGTGTGTGTTGTGGTGTGGTGTGTGTGTGTGTGTATGAATGCGCGCGTGTGTGTATTTCTGTGTGTGTGTGCGTGTGTGTGTGTGTGTGGTGTGTGTGTGTGTGTGTGTGTTGTGTGTGGTGTGTGTGTGTGTGGTGCTCATATGTGCCAATGTTTTAAGCACGCATGTGCATATGTATGAATGTGCGTGTGCATGTTATAGCATGTGTATATATTGTGAAACGCACGCGCGCGCGCGCGTGTGTGTGTCGTTTGCCTGCGTGAGTGCGTGGGTGCATGCGCACGCCTGTGTGTGTGTGTGTGTGTGTGGTGTGTGTGTGTGTGTGTGTTGTGTGTGTGTGTGTGTGGTGAAAAGAGAGAGAGAGAGAGAGAGAAGAGAGAAGAGAGAAGAGAGAGAGAGAAGAGAGACAGACAGACAGACAGACAGACAGATAGTGCGTGCATGCGAATGTACGTGCGCACGCATATCCACACTCACGTACACACAATAATTCCGCGAGCGTTCATGCACATTATAATCAATGCCAATGCGCAGTATAGTAGTGTCTGCCCACGTCTACGGCCAGCACATGCATCAAGTGTCGGACACTTCTTGACATCAGATATGACCCCAAGCAACCCTCTCTCTCTCTCTCTCTCTCTCTCTCTCTCTCTCTCGTGCGGGATACAAAGAAGCCAGCCAGGATCTGGCACTGCGTCGTTACACTTGCCAAACACAGATGACGCGATCTGCCACTGACAGACGTGACGACAGAGTTCCAGTGCCATGCATACTGCCAGTACCATCTCCATCTTCTCTCTCTCTCTCTCTCTGGCAGCGGTTCAAAAAGAAAAACTACCGCAGGCAGCTGCAGGCAGGCAGGCAGGTAGGTAGGTGTGTGCAGCAACAACAAGCAGTATCAGGACCACGAGCTGCACGTGCAGTCCTGCCGCCCGCCCGCCCGCCTGTCTCTCTCTCTCTCTCGACCCCTCTCTCTGCTCTTGAACACTGCACTGCCCCGACAAGTTGCGAACGGCAATAACGGGCTGCTGATCGAGAGCTCTGCCAACTTGACTCGCAACCCACGTGTATTTCGGAATGGATCCGGTAACTAAACAAACAAAAAGAAAGAAAGAAAGAAAGAAAGAAAAGAAAGAAAGAAAAATAAAGGCAGGCAAAGTGCTAACGGCAAAAAAAAAAAGAAAAAAAGAAAAAGAAAAACCAGGTGGACAGAGATACCCTCGCGCGCGCGCAAGCGCGCTTGTGTGTGTGTGTGTGTGTGTGTGTGCCAGAGACAGAGAGAGAGAGAGAGAGAGAGAGAGAGGTGTGTGTGTGTGTGTGTGTGTGTGTGTGTGGTGCGTGTGGGTTGTGTGTGTGTGTGTGTGTGTGTGTGTGTGTGTGTGTGGTGTGTGTGTGTGTGTGTGCGCGCGCGCGCGCGCGCGTGTATGTCAGAGTGTGTGTGCAAACGCACGCGTGTGTGTGTGGTGTGTGTGTGTGTGTGTGTGTGTGTGTGTGTGGTTGTGTGTTCTGCACGCCCGCGCGCGCATGCACGCGCACGTGCATGCAGATATGTATGGTGAAGAAGAAAAGGCGTTGAAGCTGACTCAAAACACTGACCCCACAGAGAACCAGAAAACCACTCGGGGAAAACGCACACCTCCACCTTCGTCCGACGTATCCTGCTCCTGCCCCTCGATCCACGGGATCCGCACCCAACAAGGGTTCAAAAAGCAAAAATAGAATCACTGCGCCGCAACAAAAAAAAAAAAAAAAAAAACAACAACAACAAAAAAACGAGCAACAAACAAATCACGAAACAATCACGACGGGTTTCGGCCTATTGGTCTTCTTCAGACGAGCCAAAATGAATACCATTCGATCGAATGATCAAATCGTCTCGCATGTTGTTTTGTCTTGCGATGGCGAAACAGAAATTTTTTTTTTTTTATTGTCTTG
>JAFLJL010002831.1:0-2500 GCA_018398815.1 Conus ventricosus
AGTGGGAGGAATGCTGTAGTATATAATAACAACAGGATGGTGTGTTAGACTTGCATCACTTGGTGATGACATTAGTGTCATGACGCAAGTTTTCTTTTAGCATCGACCTGATGATGTCACTCCACTTTTGACGTGACTACACAGTCTGTCGTCCTTGAAAAAGCAGCCGCTCGAAATATTGGATTATATTTGTTTACATTGCTTGTTTGCCATTTACCTCAATTGTCTCTCTCTCTCTCTCTCTCTCTCTCTCTCTCTCTCTCTCTCTCTCTCTCTCTCTCTCTCTATATATATATATATATATATATATATATATATAATATATATATATATATATATATATATATATATATATATATATATATAACAAACTAATAAATTCCAAGGATAAGTACCGCACCGTTCCAGCAACTTACAGAGCAGCTTGGTGTCATCTACCACTGCAGATATGAATGCTTATCTCCCCTATTCTTCAATCTAAGACATAAGAGCAAGCTTTGTTTATAATTATAAAATATATATATATATATATATATATATATATATATATATATATTTTTATATATATATATATATATATATATTAATATATATATATATTATATATATACATGTATGTATGTATATGTGCGCGTGCGCGCGCGCCCCCGCGCGCGCGCGTGTGTGTGTGTATGTGTGGTGTTGTGTGTGTGTGTGTGAGGGGTGTGTGTGTGTGTGGGGTGTGTGTGTGTGTGTGTGTGTGTGAGAGAGAGAGGAGAGAGAGAGAGAGAGGAGAAGAGAGAGAGAGAGAGAGAGAGAGAGAGAGAGAGAGAGAGTCAGACAGACAGACAGACAGACAGACAAAGACAGAGGCAGACACAGACATAGACATACACGGGCAGAAAAGAAGAAGTTGTTTTTTTCTTCCTTTGCAGTCACAATTTTCTGTTTTAGTTTGATTTCCTATTTGCAGACGTTTGAATGCCACAGATGATGTAACGGTACAACTTTCATCTGAAGACAGACAACCTCTGCTGCCATGTTGGCTTTTCGTGCCCCCCGGACAGTCCTGATTCAATGGGCCAGAGGCCGCACACTCTTTCGCTTGATCTGTTTATAACACTGGAAAGAAACGCTGGGAAAAGCGCTTGACGGCAGATCTTTACAGAAAAACACACTTCTGATGTGAGAGCTCTTCCCACAGCTTTGTTGTTATTTTGTTTTCATTTCATTTTTTTCTCTTTTTTTTTTTTTGTGTCGTTCGTTTGTTTTGGTTTAATTGATGGCGGATCATATCGGATTGATGTTATGATAACATTCTTCTGTTTAGTAGATTTTTTATTTGTTTTTTGTTTTCGTTTTTTTTTTCCATTGGGTTGAGCTCTCTTCTCTCTCTCTCTCTCTCTCTTCTCTCTCTCTCTCTCTCCTCTCTCTTTTCTCTCTCTCTCTCTCTCTCTCTCTCTCTCCTTCCTCCCTCCCCCCTCTCTCTCTCTCTCTCTTTTCTGTGGGGGTATATATATGTGTGCATTATGGATATTTAAACTTACGAAAAATGATTATATGTTGTCCCCTTTTTTCACGCTCTCTCTCTCTCTCTCTCTCTCTCTCTCTCTCTCTCTCTCTCTCTCTCTCTCTCTCTCTCTCTCTCTCTCTCTCTCTCTCTCTCTCTCTGCCTCTCTCATTCTCTCTCTCTCTCTCTCTCTCTCTTCTCTCTCTCTCTCTCTCTCTCTCTCTCTCTCTCTCTTTCTCTTTCTCTCTCTGTCTGTGCATGCGTGGTGTGTATGTTCCGAATTCCGTACATATTTTGTCATGTTCATTTACTGTCTGATTTTATACAGGCTAATTATTGTACGTTTTAGTACATTTCCATTTCAAATCATTACTCTCATGGTGTTCCCCTCTCCTTTCATCCTCTCTCTCTCTCTCGCACCCCCCCCCCCCCTCCCCCAATTTCATCACACTTGCTTAATACCTTCTACGTATTTTCATGCCTTGCGAAAATGAATACATGTTGTCCCTTTGCCTCTCTCTCTCTCTCTCTCTCTCTCTCTCTCTCTCTCTCTCTCTCTCTCTCTTCTCTCTCTCTCTCTCTCTCTCTCTCTCTCTTCTTCTATCTCTCTCTCTCTCTCCTCTCTATGCGTTGCGAACGTGCGTGTATTTGTGTGTTAAAAAATATGTACGCACTTTGTCATATTCACTTCACTGTCTGTTTTCATACATGCCAATCTTGTACGTTGTATTTCACTTACATATGTTTCCCTCCCCACCTCACCCCCTTACCCCCGCTCTCTCCTTCCTCTTCATTTTTGTTTTTCTCATATTTTTTTTTGTTATTATTATTTTTTGTTGTTGTTTTGTTTATTATTTTTTTATTCTTTGTTTTTATTTTCATTTATCTTTAGTTTATTTGATGTTCCTCTATGATTACATGACCGCTTTGCTCGCTTCTTTGATTTCTTACATAAATTTTGATTTCATGCATGTTGTTGTCCCTACGCAGGACGGGGACTGGATGTAAAAA
>JAFLJL010002831.1:5000-22761 GCA_018398815.1 Conus ventricosus
ACTGGCTGGAGAGAGAGAGTGTCTTTATACGGAATGTTATTTCATTTTGTTTATTCACGTTTTTATCTATTATCTATCTGTCTGTCTATCTGTCTATCTATCTATCTATCTATCTATCTATCTATCTATCTATCTATCTATCTATCTATCTATCTATCTATCTCAGCCCTGATGTGGCCCTTTGCGGTCGGCTGGGCTATAAGCAACATTATCTTATCTTATCTATCTTATCTTATCTTATCTATCTGTCTGTCTGTCTGTCCGTCCGTCCGTCCGTCCGTCCGTCCGTCCGTCTATCTATCTATCTATCTATCTATCTATCTATCTATCTATCTATCTATCTATCTATCTATCTATCTGTCTGTCTATCTATCTATCTATCTATCTATCTATCTATCTATCTATCTATCTATCTATCTATCTATCTATCTATCTATCTATCTATCTATCTATGCTTGAGGACATAAGGAAATGTTACAAATTTATTTGTTTTTGTTAACTTTGATTTGATACACACTAGGAATGAATGTGTACTATCTGTTTGCAGGAAAGGAAGAGGGAAATGTTATAGTTGTGTTGCCCCCTTGTCAAAAGACCTCTTTGGTAATGACAATAAAATATCAAAGTGTCAAAGTGTATCTATCTGTATCACAGTCTGTATGTCTACCTTTATCTCTATCGATATTTTTTTTCATAATGACGTGGTGTCTGCTTGCTGTGATCTAGGTCATTAGCACTCCTGGAACTCTCGGGGGGAAGGGCTTCCTACAAAATGTAAAAAAAATCAGTCTCTCACAGTGGTAATTTTGTCTTTGTCTGTATCTCTATCTCTGTCTCTTTCTCTGTCTCTGTGTCTTTGTGTATGTCTGTCTCTGTCACCCGTCTCTTTTTCTTTCCTTCTCCCCCCTCCCCCCCCACTTTTTTTTCTTTATCTCTCCTCTTCTCCCCCACTCCCCTCTCTCAGACGGAGAGACGCACAGATTGACAGTGAGATGGGCAGGCAGACCAACGGATGGATAGGCGGACGAATGAAGAGACAGACAGACAGACAGACAGACAGACAGAAACACAGAAACACAGACAGACGGACGAATGGGCAAGACAGACAGACAGACAGATAGAGAAAGATGTACATTAAAGGGTTGGAGACCTAGAAAGACAAAGAGACAGAGAAAAAAGACGGGGACAGACGGACAGACAGACAGACAGAATGCGCCGGCTAGAGGTGTCTATTTTGTTTTGGAAGCAAACACCCAGGTAACCTCTTTACCATGGCATCACAGGCATTGCACAAGCATCAGAGATGCCTCCTGCATACTTTGAGGTCTTACCGGACACTCTGGTATTCACAACACACGTTCCCTGCCCCATCATTTGTTTAGTTTTGTTAACACACTTTATTGCCTAACGTGCCCTTGCTTGATGTTCTGCTTCGCTCTTGCTGCTTGTCTGTTGAGTGAACGCCACACACATGTAGGGAGAGACCAGCGTGTCCTGTTCATCTCACTGGCCTTATGGCTGTCAGGTGGTGTTCGCCTTCTGCTCAGCGGGGACTTGCGACGGCATTGATGACTGCCCTGCAAAGCAAAGGAGAGTTCATGACTGGGATCAGAGAGCGTTGTGTGAATTGAGAGTCTTCCGTTGTTTATCATTTTCTAGTTATGTATGTGTCACGGAAAAAAAATGAAAAAACCCAAACTGTGGAGTCGCCAGCCAATTTGTTCGGACATAAGCTTAACTCAAACATTCTAGGCGCCAGATAGACGGCCCCATGGGTCGGGTCCACCCAATTAAGTTAGCGGAGAGGCTTCACGGAGACGGTACGGTCCACCAGACAGACTAAGCTGTTTGCCCGCGCCTCGATGTCTGCCCGGACGCATCTCAGTCCCTGGGCCGGACTCATCTAGCCAATTTTACACTGACCAGTGCCCACACGTTAACCCACCGGCGCCAGTTAAGTAGGAAAGGGGGGAAGGTAGTGCGTGGTGGGGGGGGGGGGGGTGAAAATCTAGCTAATAAAATTAAATGACCAATTGACCACCACAGAGAGTAAGGCGTGTAGGCGTGACTGTATGATTTGAATACCCAATGGAATTAGGGGAGATAACTTCGGGTATCAGGGGTAAAATACTGACCAATGGTACTCGCCCTTTTTGGGACAGATCGGAACGGAATAAGAAGGATGTGAGAGTGAGGAAAACGGCAGAACGAGGGGGAGAACGAAACAGGGAGCAGAGAGAGAGAGAGAGGTTTGGGGTGTAGTCTCTGCAGGAGAAAGGCAGAGAGATGAGAGGAGTGAAGTTTTTAGCATTAGCCCAGATATAGTCTGCAAAGGGAGGACTAAAGAGAGATGGGGAAAGAGAGAGTTGCTAACTAAAAGAAAGAAAAAGAAAGAAAAGAAAAGGAAAGAAAAGCAACCATGTCCATTTAATAAGCAGACTAGGAGGGGAGAGAGGAGTGCAATGCGTTAATGCAGGAAGAAAGAAGGAACAGATCGTGTTGATAGTCCTGTTCTATCTGAACCGGGGTTCGACCTCAAATTGGCCAACGCCACTTTATCGGCAGTCAACTGACCAACGCCAGCGTCCAGCTGACGGTGCCAGCATCCAGCTTGACCGGTGCAAGCAGACCAACACAGTCCACATTGTGTCGTGTTGTGAAGTGACAGTGAGAAAAAAAAGGAAAAAAAAAGACAGTGTTGTGAATGTTAAGATCACTGGCAGGTTAAATAGAAATTATTTTTCCGGGTTAGTTATGATGTTTTTGATAAATGATTTTGTGAAGTTCGGTTTGAGAGAATGTTTTATTTCATTTGATTCCTTTGCATTGATTTTCGTTCTTGATCATGTGTGTAAGTTATAGACTTTTAGTGTTTGATGTGACGAATGCATGTTTTTTGAATGAGTTGTAAGCAGCTGTGAGTGTGTTTGGGCTGTGCGCTAGTTCCTTCTCCTCGCATACGGGTGACATTTATTGGCGAGCTTGCGGATATTTGGCATTATTATAATTGTTCAACTTTCAGAGAGTTTGGTGGATTCAAGTTTGTAATCTAAGACAAGGTGTTGTCTTTACTGTTTGTTCCAGATGTTAAATACTAGGTTGGATTTTTCCAAGATGTTAATTTCTGGCTTGGCATTTCAGCCAGAGTACTTTTTCGCACGATTGCTTATTCGCTTCATAGTTGGGTAGGGTGGGGTCTTTAAACTAACTACGTTGTCCAAGCTAATTTTTCATTCTTAGGATTGTGCTATTACGTCACCGTTGTCGGTAACCCAGTTTGGCTGTCGTAGTAATAGAATCTTGTTCAAAAAAAAAAAAAAAAAAAAAAAAAAAAAAAAAAGGTTAATGGGGAAGAAAAGAAAAACCCCTATTGAACAATTTGTGAGGTCGCTCGGATTTAGGTTATTGGGAGAAGGGGTTGAGACAAAAGTGTCGGGGGGAGAAATAGAGAGCGGAAACAGAAAAATTAAGGATTCGGCTAATGAAATCAGGAACGCAGGAGACGGAAAAAGGGGAAGCGCAGGAAACAAAAAAGACTAAGGGAAGCCCCAGGAGACGAAAGAATGAACAGGAAACAAAAAGTTTAAAAGGTTCAATTGGGGTTTGGAAAGTGAAAATAAAAAGGGAGACCCCCGGGAGGGTTTAGCTCATTTCAGGGACTTGTGCGCAGTATGCTCCCGACCGTTGCCAAAATTCTCTGAAGGAACCGATTCGATTGATGATACATCAGTCGTTTCGAAACGTTTGCGACCAGTCAGGGTTGGCTTAAGAGTGGGGGGTCATTTTGTCAGCGTTACTGAGGGTAAGGCATTATATTTTCACGCGTTCCCAGCAGAAAACAGTTGATTTCAGCGTGTGAAGGAACGTTGATGATGGATTTGACTCACAGAGGAGGGGTTCGGAAGAAAATTTGTTCAGCAAATTACAAGCGGGGGTGAGACGTACACTCAGTTTGGGCGTTTAGATCACTATTTTGAGAAGGGGTTAGTTTTTGAGCGGTACGAAGAAGGAGTTCGCTAAAGTTGAAAGGAGCTAGTTATGAAAGAAAAGTTTTTGTCAGGTTGCGGCCCTGAGTTAACTTACATTTGAAAGAGAGAGCAGAGACAGCAGGGGGGTTGTTGAAGTTCGCAGAGGTGTATAGAGAGGCCGTTTGGGCAAAAGGTGCAGGAGAAAAAGGTGCTAGGTACAGGTGAGAAGAGTGCAGGAGACCAGGGGAGTTTTCTGCAAAGTTGCAACCCAGTGGTGGGCAGAAGGAAGGGCAAAGGGACATTAGGTTTATTTGTCACAAGAAGGGACATGTGGCGAGGGATTGTCGCATGAGGTTCCAGAAGGGAGCAGCCTTGCAAGAGGTGGATAAGGGTCGTCAAGGGAAACGACCTGCAGTGGAACCAAAAGGGGTTCAGTCTGAAGAGGGTGGAGTGCAGCCTATGGCTAGCACTGGACAGCAGTCAGTGTCAGGGATGGAGGGCACTAGGCTGAGTGGTTCGTTACAGTGGAAGAAGGGTGGATTGGCCAGCAGAGGGTGAAAGTGTTACGAGACACTGGTTGTTCATGCGGGGTAGTACGAACAACGCTGGTCGAGAAAGGGGATTTGACAGGGCAAATCCAGACCTGTACTCTAATCGATGGCACTGTGAGGGAGTTTCCAGTTGCTAAGATAGAAGTTTCGTACCCTTACTTTCAGGCGAGTTGTCTGCGTTGGTGATGGAGAAACCCCCTTTTGATTTTTATCATCGGAATTTTTCCGGGGTGCAAGGGATCCCGGGGATCCTGAGTTGTTGACTGCTACAGGGGCAGCAGTTCAAACACGGAGCAAAAAGGAGGGAAGGTTGATAAACCGTTAGTCGTTCCGCAAGGAAGTCAGGCTTAGATGTGTCGCCTGATGAGTTTAGGGCAGCGCAGGGAACAGACCTTCGCTGTGAAGTCTTGGGAGTTGGCAAGAGGTGGAGGAAACAGGAGGTTAGGGAGGTGGTGAACAGGGAAATTTTTTGTGAAGGCGGGCTGTTGTACGAGTGTTCACCAAGGGGAAGACAGGGAAGGTGACCACTCGTTAGAGGTACCCGCAGGTTATCGTGGGCACTGTCATGTCAGTGGGTCACGAGTCGCTCATGGCGGGTCATTCGGCCCCAGCCCAAAAAAAGCTGACCGAATCTTCGATGACTTTCATTGGCCGGAGCAATGGCAGACATCAAGGTTTCTGCATGTCATGTGACGTGTGTCAAGGTCAGCCACAAGAGAGGTGAAGAGGAAGGCACCTCTTTAAAAAGCCCCCCTTTTAATTTACACCCCCCATTCAGGGAGAGTGGCCGTCGATCTGATTGGCCCAATCTCGCCCTGTTCCATAGCGTGGGCACAGGTATGAGGACATGTTAGGTTGCAAGGGAAGGTTTTGAAGGTAGGCTAGGGTCGAGTCAGTAAGAAGAAATATGACAGGAAGGTGAGGAGGGAAGCAATCACCTCTAGGCGGGAGTATCAAGCCTGGTACTGCTTAACACGGCGTCACAACAAGCTGCTGATGCTTGGGAAAAGGTCCTTCACCATCACTGAAAGGTTCGTTCGGGATTACCGAATTGATGCTGAATGGGAAAACCACTTAAACTTGTTCCTGCAAATTTCCCTCCGCAAATATATACTGCGATGTGACTCAGCACATAGGCGCGGGTCAGCCAATCATTGATGAGGTGAAGGAGACCCAGCAGAAGAGGGAGTTTTTGTTGCCTATGTTTCCAGAAGAGTTCATACAGGGAGTGTCACTGTATGAGGGCTAGACGTGGAGAGTCCATAGGTTTTGTTGTCGGTCGGTGACACAAAGAAGCACAGAATGAGGGAATGGTGAGAGGTTGATGAATTCAGAGAGACCAAAGACCAAAACAGAAGTCAGGGAGGTCTGCTAGGTTTTTATTGGGTTCTATAGGGAGTTTGTTCCAAATTTCGCAGCAATCACGAGTCCTCTCAGTGATTTGGTCAAGGGCAGGGAAACGGCAGTGGGAGTTTCGATTTGTCAGACGCTGCAGAAGCCAAGCAATGCAGACGGTGCTGGGAAAGACTTAGGGTTCCCGCTCCCATCTTGAAGTCCAGATAGGTAACCATTTTTGTTGCGGACAGATTGCATCAGGTGGTGGGATAGGTGCAGGTATGTTACAGGTGCTTGAAGGGGTCGAGTTCTGTGAGATAGCTAGCAGGATGTTGACAAAGTGTGAAGAAGGGTACGCAACGGTGGAGAAGGAGTTGTTTAGCTGTCGTGGGGCCCGTGCAGAAGTTCCACAAATTCTTGTATGGGAAAAGTGTTCGTGATAGAGACGGATCATCAACCACTCAAAGTCCTGCAGGAGGCGCAGTTGAAAAACAGCAGAGTTCTGCGTTGAGCAATGGCACCTGCAGCCCTACAGGTATCGAGTGCTGCAGGTACATCCCAGGTCGACAGATATGTCGGAGCTGCTATTTAAGTCGCGTAGTCTAGCAAGCTGCAAACTCAGAGGGAAGGCAGTAATATCCGGGGTGATTTGTGATATTTTGGTGGATTACAGTTATGTGGATTGGTAGGGGTTCTTACCTGCTTTGGCTATGGTTCATATTTTTTGTGTGAGAATTGTTCATGTTTTCTTTGTGAGACTTGTTCATGTGAATGTAGTAGCTTGGAGCATACAGTCGATTGTGTAGTAATGCATTATTTGCATTAAGTGAGGATTTGCGAGATTCCTCAGGTGTGATGTGTCATGGATCGTGATCTATTTATATTGTGCTTTTCTTAAAATTGTGAAAAGGAGAGATGGCAAATCTGCAGGTAGGGAAAGGGCATAAGTGGCGCACAGAGGTCGTTATAAAATGAATTGAAAATAACGCAAGTGCGCACGTCAATGATAACTCATTGGTGTGGTATTCTCTATGATATATTTCTAATTATAAAACCGTTGGTTGCAAAGTATTTTTTTTAAACTTTGACACGTTGTAGCGGGTGTCAGCAAATTCGGTTGTTGTTTTTTTTAGTACCGTTGTTTTGCAGAACAAGGCTGTGCATGGTCGTTTGCAAGGGGCAATTGTCACGGAAAAAAGAAACAAACCCAAACTCGTGGAGTCGCCCCAGCCAATTTGTTCGGATCATAAGCTTCAACCTCAAAACATTCTTAGGCGCCAGATAGACGGCCCTTGGGTAGGTCCAGCCAAATTAAGCTTAGTGGGGAGGCTTCACGGGGGACGGTTCGGTGCCTCCCGACAGACTAAGCTGTTGACCGACGCCTCGATGTCTGCCCGGACGCATCTCAGTGCCTGGGCCGGGACTCATATAGCCAATTTTAACTGCCCATTGTGCCCACACGTTAAGCCACGGCCGCCAGTTAAGTAGGAAGGGGGAGGGGAGGTTAGTGCGTGGTGGGGGGTGAAATCTAGCTATCAATTAAATGACCAATTGACCACCACTGAGGTATGGCGTGTCTGACCCCTTATCAGGCGTGACTGTCATGATTTGAATATCCAATGGAATTAGTGGGTGATTAATTCGGGGTATCAGGGGTAAAAATTTGACATGGTACTCGCCCTTTTTGGACAGATCGGAACGGAATAAGAAGGATGTAGAGTGACGAGATCGGAGAGAACGAGGGGGAGAACGAACAGGGAGGACAGAGAGAGAGAGAGAGGTTGTCTGCGGGTGTAGTCTCTGCGGGAGAAGGAAGGAGATGAGAGGAGTGAAAGTTTGAGCATTAGCCTCTAGATATAGTCTGCAAAGGGACGGACTAAAGAGAGATGTGGAAGGGAGAGAGTTGCTAAACTAATGATGAGAAAATGAAGAATAGATAAGGAAAAGAATGCAACCATGTCCATTTATATAAGAGCAGGACTAGAGTGAGAGAGAGAGAGAGTGCAATGCGTTAATGCAGGATGAAAGAATGGAGAGAACAGATCGTTGTTGATAGTCATATTCTATCTGATCCGGGCGGGCGTTCGACCTCATTACTTGGCAGCGCAACTTTCATCGCGCACCTGTCCAATTGACCAACGACAGCAAGCTTCCTGTGACCCGGTGCCAGCAGTCCAGGCTTGACAGGTGCAAGCAGGACCAACACCAGTGCAAGCAGTTGGTCGTGGTTGTGGGTAAAGTGACAGTGAGAAAATAAAAGGAAAAGATAAATGTTCAGTGATTCGTGCCCCGTGAATAGTTAAGTTCACCTTGGGCCAGGGGTAAGTAGAGAAATTATTTATACCCGGGTTTGTTAATGATGTTTTAGATAATAGTCTGGGATGATGTGGAGAAAACTTTACTATAGGTATCGTTTTAAATTCGTTACCCCATTTTATGAAATAAATTTACAGGTTGAATACTTCGTTACATGTTTTTTTAATTTAGAGGATGGACACACGCTGGTCCGAGGTTTTGTTGTCATAATAGAAAATAATAAGACAACCAAATCAGGATCTTTTGATGTTGCGAAGAAAATGTTGCAAATGTGCGAAAGAGGTGGCGTGTAATCGCTAATGCGTTGACCCCCGGCTAACTGTATTCAGCGAATCCCAATTTCAGACATCGAGGAACACGTGTAGCTCGAAACGAAGCTGACGACAGTTTCATACGATGCTCGTTATTGTTGGATTATTTAAATTGCATTATTTACTTCAGGTAAGTTATTTTAAAACCCCACTTGTAATTATCAGTGATGTGTGTTGTATTTGTTTCTGTTTCTGTCGAGAGAGAACACGCTGCACATCCAGACAGACTGGCATTTGCAGCGGGTGAGGCTGGGGAGATTGACCCGATAGACTCGCGTTGGCAAGAGTGGATGGTGGCTTGCGCAGTGGGTAGTGGCCATTTTCTACTGACGAGCAGGCGCTTGAAGGGCGTTTGGGCTAGGTTGATCAATAAACGCGACGTACTGGCGTGGCTTCCGCTGACGTCAAATGAAATAACCATGGTAATGGAAGGAGTCCTAAACAGGAACGACCCACATGGCTTTACTTTTCGTTTTTTTATTTTATCAGTACGTTTTGAGACAATGGCTTGGCAATTAGTGCACTGCGTTGGTTTTCTTTTTGTGTGTGTGCAAGCACAAGCGTTGTTTCTTTGTGGTGTGTGTGCCTTGATGGAAAAGAAGCGGGGGTTTTTTAGTCCCCTTCTGTGGAATTTGTTGCAAGTTGCCAGTGGGGACGATTCAAAGCTCTTTTTATCGAGCTGGTTCCAGTTCTCCAACACTAAGTAGTGTGTCGTGTGTGTGTGTGTGGTGTGTGTGTGGGTGTGTTGTGTGTGTGGTGTGTGTGTGTTGTGTGTGTGTGTGTCGTGTGTTTGTGTGTAGGAGAGAGAGGAGAGAGAGAGAGTGTGAGAGAGTTTTGTTTTAATTGCCCCTGACCAACTTGTTTTTAGGTGGAAAGATTTCTTTTGTTGAACTTTTCAAGGTTTTATTTAAGTGCATTTTAACTGTGCTCTACAATGTACCTATTATGGGGGGAGGATGCAAAATGTCAGGCGAGCAGGGTGGGGAGGGGGTGGAGGGGGGGGGGGGGGAGAAGTGCTCAGATATGGGAGGGTTCGTGTGTTGCAACACCATGTATACTTTTTGTATAGTGTATACTGCTACAATGTAAGCACATTTAAATTAACTGTTTAATTAGCATAATTTTATTACGTGTGTGTGTGTGTGTGTGTGTGTGTTGTGTTTGGTTGTTGTGTGTGTGTGTGTGTGTGTGGCGTGTGGTGTGCATGCGCGCGGCGTGCGTGCATGAGCTGATGTGTGTGTGTGTGTGTGTGTGTGTGTAGTGGTGTGTGTGTGTATGTCTGTATGTGTTCTGTGTGTGAACACGCTCTCTCCCTCTATCTCTCTCTCTTTCGTTGTTCTCTCTCTATCTCTCTCTCTCTCTCTCTCTCTCTCTCTCTTCTTTCGATGTGTATGTATGTGTGTTGAGATGGGCAGAGTAGGACCTATAGGATATTACTGAAGTAGCTCATTTCATAATGCAAATATAATTTTCCTACTTCAGACTCTGAATACGTAACCGAGGGAAACCAGTTCAAGTTGCCCCAAAACACTCTACCAAAGATGAAACCCCAGCAACAAACGGCGAATGACTTTTCAGTGTCAAAGAGCCGGAATGTTCGAGGGATTTCAAGGGGACGCTGCCTGGTCATCCCTGAAGAAAAAACGGACAGTACTGAGAGATACAACGTGTCGCCATGGACTTCCAATGTGTGCAACTGTTGCTGGGGAGTCAAGCATGCAAGCTAATACTAGATCATACAGAAACTAGTATACTTCAGGGATCATGCATGTTGTTCGAGTGTTTCACCAGAAAATAATTGAATGTGAATGGAATCTATGCGTTTTTCTGTCAAACTGGAACAAAGAGGGAAAAAGTGAGTGATTCCATCACATGGACGCAAATTTAAGTAAGAAGTCAGGTGTAGCGACAGGATATAAAATTCAGTCGCAACATTTTCAAAAATTCTCGCACTAGGCAGACAGACCCTTCCATATCTGAAAACGCTTTTGGATGAAGGTCCTGATATGTTACTACATTTGAAGCAAACTAAGGCTGGGTGGCACAGAACTTGTCCCGGAAATAAAATAGATAAAAAAAGGTAGAAGTGCAATGAAGGCAGCTCAGAAACGTGAACATAAACAGGAGCATTACAAAAGTCCAGTTAAAACTCGAAAGAATGTCGGGGGCAGAGTATTGAAGAACAAACATAAGCTGTTTTTTTCTGTGGAGGGAAGTTGATCGATAGGGGACAGTTGTTCAGTGTCGCTCATTTTCTGTTGATAAAACGAATCGTGAGTATGCAGGATTCTGAGCAAGACTAGAGTTACTTCTCGAAAACTTTCAGAAAGGGGACATGCATGCACTGATGCTAAGTACCCTTCCAAATGTTTGCTTGTTTTCACAACCGCTACAGACGGCATCTTAGGAACAGGTAGTTTGCAATGCTCCACTGACCGGAGTCTTGAAGTTACAGTTCTCAGTGAAATTGTTTTCTTCATTGAAGAAGAGAGAAAACAGAAACAATTTCAGATTCCTTTCACTTTTCATATTGTCCGAAAAACTCTGCTAAATGTATGAAACAGAATGCTTGATCTGGATCCAGATATGTTAGAAAGGTCATCCAACCAGGAATGAAGGAAAGACTTCTTAGTCAAATTAGATCTGCAAGCACAGAGGAGGGAAAAGGAAAGTTGTTCTGCTCGTTGATGCTGACAGTGAGCAACATTAGTCAGTGCTGTGCCAACTCAAGCTGATGATAATGCTGTGCACATTGCACGAGCTGCACAATTGTGCGCAGAGACATTCTACTCAAAAGAATACCCCTGTTTTGATGGCCACATTTACTTCAGAGGCAGCAGATAAACTGTTAGTTCCACGAAGTCTCGGCTTTTATTGGCATGGCTATGCATGGAGGTCAGTTTGAAGCTGAAAGATGCCACATTGTGCATAATTAAAATCCGTTTTGTCTGTCTCAGAGCTAATGATGTGATTCTATACAAAAAAGAAAAGATGTTTGGAAAAAGATTCACTCTTTTCAAAACAATCACCCAAACCTCGTGAAGAAACACCACTGGTATCGAATTAGCCTGATTGATATACTTCCGGACAAGCACGGGGAAACATCGATAAACTGTCTGAACTGGGTTTTCTGTGTATCTCCTACAGCAGCTAACGATGGAAATTGTCACTCAGCTGGGTATAAACTCTGTGTCTTCATGGTTGAGGAGGAGCAGTGGTGTGTTCCACCAAAGCTGAATGAAGGACTCTTCACTGTTGGGGCTGTGGATAATCTTGACCACACACATCGTCTCAGCGGTTTCCAAAGTCTCTTTTCACGGGCTCTGCCATCTCTCTTGGTGCAGCTATTCCAACAGTCAACAAATCCTGGCAATACAAGAGATCACCTCTGATCATTCCCAGTGCAAGCCAAAAAGGGAGTGGTCACCTTTGCTGCCTGCAGAATACACTGATCTCAGAAGAAGCTTGCCTCACCTTGAGACTGTTATGCACCGGAAAACCCTTGGTGTTCTGAAGGCTACAGTCTGATGCCCTTATGACTTCTATGGCAAAGGAAAACGAGTGGTTATCAAATGTTGAAGCTTTGGTAAAGTGAATGACAGTATTGAGCGGATGACTTCATTTCATGGGCTTGCGTTTCATGCTGGTTAGCACACAGCAAGTGGAAAGACCTGTCTCCAAAATAGCTTGCTGCACCCTTTTCAAGAGTAAAGCACAGTCATCTATCTTGATACTTTCACGCCATGCAACCTTTCATCAGGTGTAGCCATACTGTGACTAAATCCCCAGCATGTTACGGTGATCACAGCTGATCTGCCAATGTATGCTATTGTCAAACAGATAACAATGGCAGTGGCCACAGGACCCTGGAGAAGACAAATTCCGCGTCATGCTTGGTGGTTTTTCTCAATCGAATGAACATCTAAAGCTGCTTGGAGACTGGGCTGAGTGGGAGCGGATGGAAATGGCACTCATCAGGCTTGGTGTCATACTAGTGGAAGAGATGATGCCATCTCTAATGGCTCACAAGTCACTAGAGCTAGTATGCCCATAAAGGGACAGCACCCACCTTCACCTTCTACAGAGAGCAGCTTCGATGACTACAATTTAAGCTTCAAGATGGAGCAGAAGAACCACTTTCTTTCAAAGAATGGCCAGTGACAGAAAGTTCTCAGAAACAGCCCCTCAGTTCGCGTTTGGTCCCATGGCGCTGATTTTGGAGCTTCTGTACCTTCAGTTATGTGCGCTCTCTGGAGATCAGCTGACTTTAAATCTGTATGTCCAAATGTCTTGGGAATTTGCACCTAGATGTTCGCACTCAAATCACAACAAAAACTATGACTCGATGGCTTCCAGTTCACATCAGAGACATGGAGTAACAAAAACCACCCCATCAACAATCACATACATCAAAACCCCCCGTAACGCTGTGTACCAAAGTTCATTCCATTTATGCCAGAGAGTTCAGAAAAGGGAACACTTTGTGGTGCTGAAACAAGTCGTGTGTCTTTTCTTCGATGGCCATTGACAAAGCCCATGAGCAGCTGAATGCGCAGATGAAGGAGATGGGGACTAATTGGTCTGGACTGAAATCCTACAGCTCTGCTGTGTATGGATCACAGCAAAGTCCAGAAGTTCAAAGGATCTTGCATGAATTTGAGAAAACTCCAAAAACTACAAAATGAAGCACCTGAGACTTGTCACCATGAACAAAACAACAGACTTCCAATAGAGCTTTGCGGAAGATGTCAAAAGTCTCTTTTCGCACGATGCAAGAAATGGGCAATCCATTCCTGGAAACAACAAAAGTATGGATAACTTTGGACAGCAGGCTAGTGGCTAGTGATGATTGAAAACAAATCTAACTCACTGAAAACAATTAAAGTACTGGCCAACAGCAGTATGATCATACGTTGGTAGGATAGACGGGTGCAGTGTACAAAACTATCTCATACACCATTCCCAATGAACAAAACTGTTCATGTTCAACAATTCTTCCCCATCAAAGCATCAGATCAGGCTCTTGAAATATCATCGCTGAAGAACTACTGTGAAATGAAATATTTGGAAGGCTGTACATTTGCATGCCCGTCATGGAATGGTGATTTGGAGTAATTTTTGCATGAAAAACCAAGCAGTTCCTCACATCACTTTCTGATCGTGGTATGCTGAGAGGGTCAGAGTTAAAAAAGCTGACCTTCTGTCATGCTTTGAGAACATTGTACCCCCTTCATCTGGAAAGCCCTGTTGTTACAGCCAAAATTCCTTGATGTGCTGCCATTGTACAATTGTTGCCAACATGACCAGGATTGCAAAACATTCCAGGATTACGCCAGAGAAGATCTTTCAAAAGCCTACATTCCTTCATCAGCTTGATGCCAGTGATCGTGTTGATGTCATCTGGGATTGCTACAAACCTGGACAGCGTGAAAGCTGCGAGCAAGACAGAAGCGGGGGAAAGGTTGATGTAGTCAGCATTAAGGATGTCAGTGCCACTTCCAACCAACTGGAGAAGTTTTTCTGAGAGTTGACACGAAACAAAGGATAGCCCTTTTCATGTTTGTTGACCGAAGTATCACACAAGGCCAACCAACGGACAAGCTGTTGATCAGTACCCAAGGTTGCAATGGAGTGTGCAATTCTAGGGGGGAAATTGACACTGTTAACCTCGCACCATTGTGACCATGAGGAAGCGGACACCCGCATACTTCTGCATCTCCAAGACTGTGTGCTGAAGGGCCATACAGTGTTTTGATACGAACTTGTGGATATTGATGTTGTCGTCCTTTGCAGTGCTACAGGCAGCAAAATGCAGGCAAAAGAAAGTATGGATAGCATTGAAAAGGCAGAAATTTCGCTACCTATCAGCCATGGATCGACCATGAATACATTGGGAATGTGAATATTTAAGACGGAAGCCTGCCAACTATTACACTCTTTCATAGGTATGCGGACACAGAGTCTTTCATTTGCTGGCATTGGCAAAGAAGGACAGCATGGGACATCTGCGAAACTGTTTCCCAAAGTGATCAATGTGTTCAGAAAATTGCTTGCTGGACCCAAAGATTTTTGACAAGGACGATTTGGACCACATGGAGATTTGGGTCTTGTTGTTGACAGGTCTTGTTCAGTACCAAATGTCAATGCCGCAAGGAAAAGATTGTTTGCGAAGGGGGACGACCCCTTGAAAGGATACCTCCAACCAGGCAGTCTTTGAAGCAGCACCCAAGAAGGGCCGGTATTTTCATGGTGGACTTTGTTGGGCAAAAAACATCTGGTGGCACCATTCAGAACCTTCCCAGTCCTTCCAGCTGGGGGATGGTAGCTCAATCCAGTAGATGACTGTGGCTCCCTTCTGGTCCGATTGCCTGAAAAGCGGCAGACATCTGCAAGGACATGATCAGATTGCTGCTGTAGAAAACTGTTGTTAAACTTCCCTGCAAGGTGCTACGGGAGTCTTCCGATGCACTGAACTGTGTGCCTGTGACAGGCACCTGTCACAGAGATGACGTCTAGACGACCCAAGTGTGAACAGCTGCATAACCAAGAGGGAATAGAGACCAGGTGGGACTCTTCCTATCACTGTGTCAGTAATTTGTGTGAATCTAGGTGTCTGCTTGCTCACTCTTCGGGATTTTTTTACATTTTCCAATGGATGCGCCAATATTTTTGTTGCCAGTATTTTATCTATATATGCTTTAAGAAAGTGCATTAAATGTTACCACTAGAGGGAACAGCAGTTCCTACATACCAATGTACAGCAGGTCAGAATAAATATGGGTTTTGAATTGTTATCGTAATTTTGGATATTTTTCGTAGATGCTTAATACATTTTGAATTGTTTATAATAAGCCCTCAAAAGATTTCCGATCGCATGGTCATTTCATAAGTCCAAAAGACGACACCAAAAGCTGCTTTGTGTACCAAAATTTGACGAAATCATGCCAAACAGCCCATTAGTTTCGTCATCAAAATAAATTGCATTAAATTCCAATGATGGCACAAAAATGTTTGGTACGTGTATATACTTTAAATGTTTACTTGTTTTTACCTATTGCTCAATGGTTCCATACACCATTTTTATAGATGTCACATTTACATAGTGTACTTTTTGTTGTAAAAAAAAACCCCCTCCAGGAATTTAAGTTTTTCATAACTTAGGATATTTCAATACAAGCGTAATATGTTTTGAGCAGTATACATTTAAACATTCTAACGTAGTCCGATCAGTGTTGTCATCTCTTAATCGAAAGAGGGCATCCAAAAGCTACGTGTGATGCCAAATTGCATGAAATGGTAACGATCTGAACGAAGAGTCAACCTCAGCCCTAGTAGACTATAATGTTTTTGTGAAGTTCAGGAAAGAGGAGATGTTTTATTTCATTTGAATTCCATATTGCATTGATGTTTTCGTTTCTTTGATCATGTTGTATGTAATGTTATAGACTTTACTAGTGGTTTGTGTGACGGATGATGATATATGAATGAGATTGTAAGCAAGATGTGGAGTGTGTTTGGGCTGGCGCTTGTCCTTCCTCCATTCGACATCACCGAGGTTGACAGAGCCATGATCACATTAGCGGAAAAGTTCAGAGGAGCAGCGCACATCAACTGCAATCTTCAACTAAAGTTTGACCAAGCGAAGGGGAGGCTGTCCATCTTATTTCATAACTTGCGAGATTACGACTCTCATCTTATAATGCAAGCAGTAGGCAGCGACTCCAGCGACTCCAACGCCTTCAGGGTAACATGCATTGCACAGTCATCAGAAAAGTACATGTGTTTCACTTTAAATAACATGTCTTTTTATGACTATGCAACACCTGATGGGATCATTAGAGTCACTGGCTATGTCCTTAAAGTCCTGCCCAATAACAGAAGAATATTTTGACCCAACTCTTGTTAGAAAGGGCGTTTACCCTTATGAGTACATGAACAGTTGGCAAAGGTTTGACGAAGATACACTTCCACCTAAAGGCGCGTTCTTTTCTAGTCTTAGAGGAAAGGACATCAGTGATTCTGATTACCAACATGCTCAAGAAGCATGGCAAAAGTTAAAGTGTAAAACAATGGGAGACTATCAGGATTTATATTTAATGGCCGACGTTTGTTTGTTGGCGGACGTCTTTGAAAATTACAGAAAGACCAGCATGAAACATTATAGCCTGGATCCTGCGCATTACATTTCTGCGCCTGGGATGAGTTGGGATGCTTTCTTAAAGTTTACTGGAGTACAGATTGATTTATTGTCAGATTTGCCAATGATTCAGATGATTGAAAACGGATTGCGTGGAGGAATTAGTATGGCGTCGCATCATTACTGTAAAGCAAACAACAAATACCTAGATGATTATGATCCAAGTAAAAGGTCTAACTATCTCATGTATTTAGATGCAAACAATCTGTATGGTTGGGCTATGGCGCAATCACTTCCATTACGTAACTTTAAAATGTACACTGGTGGTATTAAAAACATTCAAGAATTTGTAGAACAACTGCATACTCTTACAGCTGATCGTAAAAGAGGTCTTATTCTAGAAGTTGACTTAGAATATCCTCATGAACTCCATGACCTACATAATGACTACCCATTAGCAGCAGAAAGTCTAAAGATGAATCCAACAGAGCCACCTAAACTTGTGCCTAATCTTCGAGGTAAAAAAAATTATGTCTGTCATTACAGACTTCTACAATTTTATTTAAGACATGGTTTAAAGCTAACAGCAGTTCATCGTATAATTGCTTTTGATCAAGAACAGTTCATGAAACCATACATCATGAAGAACACTGATCTTAGAACTAAATCCACAGATGCTTCAGAAAAAGACTTTTTCAAGCTGATGAACAACAGCTGTTTCGGAAAGACTATGGAAAATCCACACAAGCGTAAAGATGTCAGATTGGTTACCAAAGAGAACGAGGCAATTAAGCTGACTTCAAAACCTAATTATCAGGACTTTAGAAGATTTCATGATGGGCTTTTTGGCATAATGATGAAAAAAAAAGAAAGTCAAATTGGACAAACCTGTATTTATTGGGTTTACTGTTTTAGAATTATCAAAGCTTTTGATGTTTGAATTTCTTTATGACTACTTTAAACCCCTGTATCCAGAGTCCAGAGTACTTTACACAGATACAGATTAGTTTTGTTATAGATATCCCTACTGAAGACATCTATAAAGACATGGAAATAGAAGTAGCTAAAGGGCATGCGGGATGGTATGACACATCTGATTACCCTAAAGATTCGCTTTACATTCATCCATTAACAAGAATCAAG